>JALIGW010000005.1:72328148-72400648 GCA_023053685.1 Diadophis punctatus similis
TCCATCTTATACTCTGAAAAATACGGTAACTGGACCAACCAAAAGGTCACAAAACAGTTTGACAGTGCAACTGCCACAATACACTTCGCTAGATAAGATGATAAACAAAAGTAGAAGAACAAAAATGGGGAGGGAGGAAACATGAATTCGATGCCTTTAGTTATGATAAAACGAAATGTGGGAAGGGATTTTTCAGGCTTTCAGAATACACTTGACGAAATGTTATCCTCTTTTTATTTGAATTTAGAACTTTCTTGGCTTGAGAAATCAACCAACCAATCAATGGGGAGTAGAATTTTGGGCTGTTCTTTCTATAAACCCAAATTTCTTGGTTGGAAAGGGGAAAAAAGTTATTTTAACTTTGGAATGTGAAGACTCCCTTTTCCTATAAGGAACAGCTATTTTGCATCACTACAACAAGCCTAAAGCGGAAGTCCACATCTCACCTCAATTCTGGGTGGCCTGCTCTGATTTTCATCTCAAATGTTTTCTTTTTTCCCCCCTCTTCTTTCTTTACTTCCTCTTTTACTGCTTCAATAGCAATAGCAATAGCACTTAGACTTATATACCGCTTCATAGTGCTTTACAGCCCTCTCTAAGCAGTTTACAGAGTTCAGCATATTGCCCCCAACAATCTGGGTCCTCATTTTACCAACCTCAGAAGGATGGAAGGCTGAGTCAACCTTGAGCCGGTGAGATTTGAACAGCTGAACTGCTGAACTAGCAGTCAGCTGGAGTAGGTTGCAGTGCTGCACTTTAACCACTGCGCCACCTCAGCTCCCTCCTTCAAGTTACAAAGTTCTGATTCTTGCTATCTAGCGGCCTCAACCCTTGTTATTTGATGCTGTTGTAGTGTGTCTTTAATGTTGACTCTCTATCTTCTTCTGGGTCTGCCTCATGTTCTTTGACCTTCTCCTCTTTTTGTATATGCCTTGTTTAATACGGAATCCCAATATATCCTTTCCAGGTAAGCAAACCACTTCATTTGCTGTTTGTGTATGTAGTTTAAGATTGGTTCTACGCTATTTCTTTCTCCATGAACTCATTTCTGATTTTATCTCTTCGCGTCACTCCAGCAGCTTTCCTCAAACGTTTCTCAAATCTTTTAGACTGTGAAAATTCTATTTAATCATGAGTATATAGGTCAAAATAAAATTTCATGATCTTTTGTTCAATTAGATGTGGATTTCACAGTTTGGACAGCCAATTAACAGATTAACAGATTAACAGAGTTGGAAGGGACCTTGGAGGTCTTCTAGTCCAACCCCCTGCTTAGGTAGGAAACCAGGGGTGAAATGCTCCCGGTTCGGGCAGGCCAGTCGGTCATTGCAGAGCTGATGGAGCCGGTGATGGTCGTGGCGCGGGGCTTCCCCCGCCCGCCTGGATGCTGCCATTTGAGTTCTTTTGCCCTCCGCGCATGCGCAGAACACTTTGCTCATGCGCAGAGGGCAAAAGAACTCAAATGGTGGCATCCAGGCGGGCAGGAGAAGCGGGCGGGGAAAGCTCCACGCCGCTACCGCCACCGGGTCCGTCGGCTCTTTGACGACCGACTGGCCCGCCCGAACCAGGAGCATTTCACCACTGCAGGAAACCCTACACTACTTCAGACAGATGGTTATCCAACATCTTCTTTAAAACATCCAGTGTTGGAGCATTCACAACTTCTGGAGGCAAGCTGTTCCACTGATTAATTGTTATAACTGTCAGGAAATTTCTCCTTAGTTCTAAGTTACTCCTCTCCTTGTTTAGTTTCCACCCATTGCTTCTTGTTCTACCCTCAGGTGCTTTGGAGAATAGCTTGACTCCCTCTTCTTTGTGGCAACCCCTGAGATATTGGAACACTGCTATCATATCTCCCCTAGTCCTTCTTTTCATTAAACTAGACTTACCCAGTTCCTGCAACCATTCTTCATATGTTTTGGCCTCCAGTCCCCTAATCATCTTTGTTGCTCTTCTCTGCACTCTTTCTAGAGTCTCAACATCCTTTTTACATCGTGGTGACCAAAACTGAATGCAGTATTCCAAGTGTGGCCTTACCAAGGCATTATAAAGTGGTATTAACACTTCATGTGATCTTGATTCTATCCCTCTGTTAATGCAGCCTAGAACTGTGTTGGCTTTTTTGGCAGCTGCTGCACACTGCTGGCTCATATTTAAATGGTTGTCCACTAGGACTCCAAGATTCCTCTCACAGTTACTACTGTTGAGCAAGGTACCACATATACTGTACCTGTGCATTTTGTTTTTCTTGCCTAAATGTAGAACCTTACTTTTTTCACCATTGAATTTCATTTTGTTAGATAGTACCCAATGTTCAAGTCTGTCAAGATCCTTCTGTATCTTGAGCCTATCTTCTGGAGTGTTGGCTATTCCTGCCAGTTTGGTGTCCTCTGCAAATTTGATGAGTTCCCCATCTATCCCCTCGTCCAAGTCATTGATGAAGATGTTGAAGAGTACTGGGCCTAAAACAGGGCTTTGGGGTACTCCACTGCATACTTCCCTCCATGTAGATGCAGTTCCATCGAACACTACACGTTGAGTGCGGTTGGTTACCCAGTTTTGAATCCATCTGGTGGTGTTGCTGTCCATCCCACATTTTTCTACTTTATCTAGTAGTAGGTTATGGTCTACTTTTTCAAATGCCTTACTGAATTCCAAGTAAACCACATCGATAGCATTCCTCTGGTCCACTAATTTTGTCACTTTATCAAAGAATGCAATAAGATTAGTTGATCATTCTCACTATCAGAAAGTTCCTCCTTATTTCCAGGTGAATCTCTCTGTCAGGCCGAAGTCATTTTAGTTGGGGACTTGGCCTGCCACACTTATGCTAGTTTAATATGTATTCTTCATTGTGGGAATTTGGGAGGGGAAATTGCATGAGGGCTGTTTGTATGTAGCCATAACAAATTCTTTCTAGATAGTGAAGGTCATTCTTTGTCTTTGCACTCCTGCACCTGCACGGAAGGAGATGGGTGGAATCTGCCAAGTTTAAGGTGACCAGACATCCCGCTTTTGGCGGGACAGACACGCTTTTCAATCGTGTGTCCCGCATCCCACATTCTTTTCAAAAAGTCCCGCTTTTTTTTTAAAAGAATGCGGAAACAGCGGGACGTCTGGTCACCTTAGAGGGGAAGCAAAAGAGAGGTAGCGGAAGCAAGTCGGGCGGAATTCCAGCGAGGCGGCTGCCTGCTGGGGGGAGGGGGAAGGGAGGCTGCTCCTCCTCTCCTTCCCCCGCCCCATCCCTAGCCCTGCCCTCGGAGGCGCCGCTGCTGTTGGGAGGGGTGAGGGACGAGGAGCCGTCGCCGCTTTGAGTTCACGAGCGGCCCCTCCGGCGGCGCAAACAGCCCTTCCTCGTCCCCCTCCCCTTTCTTCCCCTCGTCGCCTCACTGCCGCCGTTGCCCTGGGGCCAGGCGGGCGACCGGGAGACCGTGGCGCTTGGATGCCTGGAGCAGGTAAGCTGCCGGCTGCCTCCTTTCCCCGTCTCCCGCCTCCCGTTCGTTGCTTGCCAGCCCGGCCGAAGGGGAGGCGGGAGGCGAGGAAAGGCCTCCCGAAGGGGAGGCGGGCTCCCGAAGGGCTGCCTTTCCTCGCCTCCCGCCTCCCCTTCGGCCGGGCTGGCAAGCAACGAACGGGAGGCGGGAGACGGGGAAAGGAGGCAGCCGGCAGCTTACCTGTCGCAAGCTCCAGGCATCCAAGCGCCCTCCCGCCTCCCCCCCCAACCTGGACGCCGACATTTGCTGTTTTGCCCTCTGCGCATGTGCAGCGTTCTGCGCATGCGCAGAGGGCAAAACAAATGGCGGCGCCCAGGCGCCCCCCCCCCCCCGTCCCGCTTAACAAAAAATTAATCTGGTCACTTTAGCCAAGTTGGCAGTTGAAGATTGGTTAATGTAATGAACTTGGGGGTGTGAGGGCAAGGGCTTGAACTTTCAACTAGGTGGAGAAACCCCGGAACTTCAGATTCGGGTTTCTCCCAGATGTGCCAACATGGCTCTGTTAATAAATTGGAACTTTGAGGAATACTTTGCCTTGGACTCTGATTTAGTTTTGGATGCTATTTGGAACCCTGACACTCTCCTTGATCAATTTCCATCCATTATTCCTTGTCTGGCCTTCAGGTGCTTTGGAAAATAGCTTGACCCCCTCCTCTCTGTGGCAGCCCCTTAAATATTGGAACACTGCTATCATGTCTCCCCTGGTCCTTCTCTTCACTAGACTAGCCATGCCCAATTCCTGTAACTGTTCTTCATATGGTTTAGTTTCCAGTCCCCTGATCATCCTGGTTGCTCTCCTCTGCACTTTTTCTGGAGTCTCAACATCTTTTTTATACTGTGGTGACCAAAACTGGATGCAGTACTCTAGGTGTGGTCTAACTAAGGCTTTATAGAGTGGTATTAGTACTTCACTAGGTCTAGATTGTATCCCTCTGTTAATGCAATTTAGGATTGCATTGGTTTTTTTGGCTGCCACTGCACACTGCTGGCTCACGTTTAGCTGGATGTCCACTAGGACTCCAAGATCCCTCTCATAGTCACTGCTATTAAGTTTGGTTTCACCTAGTTTTTATGTATACTTTTGGTTTTTCTTACCTAAGTGTAGGACTTTACTTTTCTCCACATTGAATTTCATTTTGTTAGATAGGGCCCAGTGTTCAAGTTTGTCAAGATCCACCTTATCATGACCCTATCTTTAGAGTGTTAGCTATTCTTGCCAGCTTAGTATCATCTGCAAATTTGGTAAATTCCCCTTCTATTCCCTCATCTAAGTTGTTTATGAAGATATTGAAGAGTACTGGGCCTAAGACAGAACCTTGTGGTACCCCACTGCTTACTTCTCTCCATGTAGACTTCGACCCATTAAGGACTACTCATTGAGTATGGTTTGTCAGCCAGTTGTGAATCCATCTGGTGATAAAGCGGTCTATCACATTTTTTTCTAGCTTATGAAGAAGTAGGTTGTGGTCTACTTTGTCGAATGCCTTGCTGAAGTCTAAGTATATTATGTCCACAGTGTTTCTCTCGTCTACTAATTTAGTCACTGTGTTGAAGAATGAAATGAGATTGGTTTAGCATGATCTGTTTTTAACAAACCCATGCTGGCTGCTAGTTATTACTATCAATGTATGATCTCTGAGAAAATTTTCAAAAAACATGTTCTTTGAAATTCAAGGGAATTCCCCACACCCGGAGGGGGAAATATAATTCCCCACCCCTGTTTGTCTACCAGCCTCTAATTCTGTTTCTTTCCAAAGTCAGAAAAATGCATCAGGACAAGTTTGAGGGTCTGCTAGATTCTAAGCCCCTTGTTCCCTCTGCATCATACCTCCAAATGTCAGTTTACTATTGACCAGCTCAAGGGTTAGTCTAACTGTATTCTCTCCTGGCCTGTAGACTATCAGGGTTTATGACTCATTGGGACTTTTTATCGGACTTAAAACTGCCTTAGTTAAAACAACATAGGTCCTACTAAAAATAGCTCAGAACGACAAAGCAAAAGTAATTAACTTTTGTGGAAATTAAAATGGTCAAATCAAATCCTTGGTAATCTACATATTTTGAATTAGCTTCTGAATTATAAGATGGTGTGGGTTTGCTTTAGTTCTAGTGGCACTTTGTTCTGCAAGCCGATCTCCACCACAGGGAAAGCAGAATTACCTGTAGATGACAAAGGTTTTCTGCAAATCTTAGAAAAGCTACCCTCCTTGATGATTTAAAAGGGTGAGGTGGATTGGAACTAGGTAAGTCCCTAAGACAGGTAAGGCTTTAAATGCTGTTGTCAATTTGAATTGAGGTCACAAGGTAACCAGAAAACCATACGTTACTTCATCACGGGACTTTCAGGAAGTACTTTTCATCACCTGTTCCATTCTACCATCCTGTGAAGCGAGTTCAAAGATCATCATATGACAAGCACATCTGAAAAAAATTGTGGAAGGAAACTCTTTTGGGTAACTCAGCCAGCCATCCGTAAGCATCGGTTGATCTGGCTAGTAGCCACCTTCCATCAGAACTCCATCAGGGACAATCTAAGCAATTCTTTTCAGATCAGATCGCTCACACTCACGCTGGGCTTGAAGCCAGTTTAAGCAATACCATAACTACGGTGTCCATCATATCATCTAAGAACAGTCATTTGGGTGTGAAAAATATAAAGGGTATATGACATTGCGAAATGGTCATGGGGCATTAGTTATTTGAGAACTTTGTTGATCAAGGTTAAGCCCAAGGTGCAGCATAGAAAGATGGGTAGCAACCAGAGTGATGCTGGTTATTATAACAACAAACAAAACATCCAATGTCGTCCTCCTACCAGCGGCGGGTTGCTCCCTTACTGGTGTCAGTGCGCTGCGTGCGCATCTCCATGCGTGCTTGCTACCCACCTGCGCCCCTTGCGTGATTTTGCTTCTGCACATACGTGGAAGCAAAATCGCGCCGAAATCTCTTGAGGGGACGCGCGCGAGAAAGATTTTGGTGCGATTTTGCTTCCATGCATGTGCAGAAGCAAAATCTTGCCAAAATCTCTCACGCGTGCGCATCCCCTCGAGAGATTTCAGCGTGATTTTGCGCATGCGCGGAAGCAAAATTGGCCAAACATTCACGGGGAAAAATGGCGACGCGCACGATGGACCGGCAGAGAGGGCTCCAGAGCAGTCATGTGCAAATTGCGCAATCGGCCGCTCCCTACCAGAGTTGTGCACCGGGCAGCTCTGGCAGGAACCCACCCCTGCCTCCTACAGTAGTTGGGGTAGAAGGTAGAGGTGCCAGTGAATATTGTCTAATATATAATTCGTGTTTACAAGCTCACTCCTGATAAGAGATCTTGAAAAATTGAGGACTATCTTTAGTTACCAAGGCTTGAAAAATTCCACAGATAGAAATAGCAATAGCACTTAAAGGTAAAGGTTCCCCCGCACATGTGTGCTAGTCGTTCCCAACTCTAGGGGGCAGTGCTCATCTCCGTTTCTAAGCCGAAGAGGCAGCGCTGTCCAAAGACGTCTCCGTGGTCATGTGGCTGGCATGACTAAATGCCAAAGGTGCACGGAACGCTGTTACCTTCCCACCAAAGGTGGTCCCTATTTTTCTACTTGCATTTTTTACGTGCTTTCAAATTGCTAGGTTGGCAGAAGCTGGGACAAGTAACGGGAGCTCACTCCGTTATATGTCCAG
Source organism: Diadophis punctatus similis (assembly GCA_023053685.1). Classification (NCBI taxonomy): domain Eukaryota; kingdom Metazoa; phylum Chordata; class Lepidosauria; order Squamata; family Dipsadidae; genus Diadophis; species Diadophis punctatus. The sequence goes on from JALIGW010000005.1 coordinate 72,335,312, forward strand.
GATGTGAAGGGTCAGTAAATATTTTCACGGCCCTCTTTTTGACTCGTGCAGTAGACAGGTCCTCAATGGAAGGCAGGTTGGTAGCAATTGTCTTGGAATAAAAATTGGAAGGGAAGGAAAATATTGAAAGGGAATAAAAATTTCAAACTTCAGAATGCCTACTAATTAAACACACATTAAGCCAAAAGATACCATTTAGTCATAGCGTCTTAACAGAATTTGACAAAGGCATGCAGCTCTTTGTTGAGGTACAACGGAAGAAGACACAGTTGGAGAAAACTTATTAAAAACCTAGAAACCGAGATCACCAAGATTCTTATTCTTTATTTCCAACTTCCTTCTCTTTGGACGGTCCAGTAACTGTCTATTAAAATCTTTGACAGAGAATGAAAAAAAAATTAAACAGTGGTAAACAGACAAGAGTGTTGACAGCAATGGCCATTTGTTTAATTCTTGGCAACTGCAACAGAAATGCATAGCAGAACATTTTTAATGGCATCGTCTGAAAAAATGCCCTGTTGGATAACTACAGCGGCCTCAGCTAAACTGGTTGTTATAGCAGAGACGTAGAATAAGAGAAATAAAAAATATAATAATGTCAGGCCAATTTCATGTATATTTGAAAAAGTCATTTCCCCCTCATATTTAAACAAAACCATGAACACAACATGAACTGAAAAATCATATATTACATAATTAAAGAAGTTTAAAATGATTTTTTTTCCTTTCGGTTTTGGGTTTGGGTTGGGTAACTAAAAATTACCTTTTGAGGTAATTTATACCAGCTGCTAAAAATATTTGTTCCCTTTTCTCAAGTGACCTCAAGTCTAAACTTATAATAACCCCCCCCCCCTTTTGACCCTGTAATCCCTTAATTCGGAGTAGAGTCAGGGCAACTGGATAGTGCTGAGCGTTTACTGACCGGATGCCCTTCCTGACGCCTATGCAGAGTTTGCAGCAGATATTTTCTCTTTGTGCCCTAGGAGAGAAACGTCTGCCACTACCTAGGATTGGACTCTCAACCTTCTGAATGGGAGGCGAGCATCTTCACCACTAGGCCACCATGCCACTCAAGTCTTACAATGAAATGTAAATATTATTTGGCTTTCAAATATCAAAGTCATCTTAGATTAGACATTTAGAAGCCTATAAAGATTGAATAGATAAAGGAAGTTTTATCTAAGATTTATTTCTGTTATGTACTTCCATAAGCTGTAGCACTGGCATCTGAGCTTAGAAGCAAATAAACACTTGGGGGAGGAATATCATTCTTTGATTTATTATATATTCTAGGTTGATGTTTATGGTATATAATTACAGTTGCAGAAAAAACATTAAGGAGAAGAAGACATAGTAACTGACCTCAGGTAGCCTCACTGTTTAATTGAGCCCTCAAGAAGGTTTCAACCATCAACCACAAAATCATATCCTTTTCTGCAGTTCCCATCACAACATTTTCCTAGTATGGAATGTGTCGCAAAATGTATCTGTTTTTTGCAAGCACTTTCTCTTGGTCTCTATGTTAATTTAAATCTCAGAGCTGCTCAGAAAACTAAGTTAAAATTCAGTTCTGATTCACTTTGGGAAAGCCTAGATTTGCTGGGATATCTGCACAATATTTCCAAGTAAGCCCGATTAGAGTTGATCAAATCCAATGCACAGCCAGATTAGTAGGGGAATTTGCAAGGGAATTTGCAGAAGGGCCCAGAAAAAGATCCAAAAAGATCTTGACAGACTTGAACAATGGGCCCTATCCAACAAAATGAAATTTAATTTGGAGAAAAGCAAAGTTTTACACTTAGGCAGGAAAAACCAAAGGTACAGATTAGGCGAAACCAGGCTCAAAAACAGTAGCTGTGAGAGGGACATATTTAACAGATTAACGGAGTTGGAAGGGACCTTGTAGGTCTTCTAGTCCAACCCCCCACCCAAGCAGGAGACCCTACGCCATTTCTGATAAGTGGCCGTCCAGTCTCTTCTTGAAAGCTTCCAGTGATGAAGCACCTACAACTTCTGAAGGCAAATTGTTCCATTAGTTAATTGTTCTCACTGTCAGAAAATTTCTCCTTATTTCTAGGTTGAATCTCTTGGAGTCCTAGTGGACAGTTAATGAAATATGAGCCAGCAGTATGTGGAAGCAGCCAAAAAAGCTAATACAATCCTTGGCTGAATAAACAGAGGCATAGAATCAAAATCCTGTGAAGTATTAGTACTACTTTGTAAAACTTTATTAAGACCACACCTGAAATAGTTCAGGTGTGGTTTTGGTCACCACACTAAGATGATTAAAGGCCTGGAAACTAAAACATATGAAGAATGGTTGGAAGAATTGGGTATAGCTAGTTGAGAGCAGGGGTGGATTCTAACTTACTTCGCTCTTGGTTTGCTTCCTCCTACGCCACGTGGCCATGCCTCATGGGTGCACGCGCGCTGCACGCCCGCGTGCGCAGTGCCAAAAAATCCCCCCCAAAGCCGAAAACAAGATGGCGATGCATGCGCAGTATCGGAAACTCAGTTTCTGCACATACACAGAAGAAAAAAAACCCGGAAAATTAAAAAAAAATTAAAAAAGATTTTTTTAAAAAAGATGGCGGTGTCCACAGACCGGCACCTACAGAACCAGTTCCGTGACATCATTGTGATGTCACCAGCGGCATGCTACCGGTTCGGGTGAACCGGTCCAAACCGGGAGAAACCCACCTCTGGTTTAGAGAAAAGAAGGACTAGGAGTGACATGATAGCAGTGTTCTAGTATTTGAGGGGCTGCCACAAAGAAGAGGGGGGTCAATTTATTTTCCAAAGCACCAGAGTGTAGGACAAGAAACAATGGATGGAAACTAATCAAGGAGAGAAGCAACCTGGAACTAAGGAGAAACTTCCTAACAGTGAGGACAATTAATCAGTGGAGCAAGTTCCCTTCAGAAGTTGTGGATGCTTCATCACTGGAGGTTTTTAAGAAGAGACTGGACAGCCACCTGTCTGAAATGGTATAGGGTCCCCTGTTTGAGCAGGGGTTGAACTAGAAGACCTCCAAGGTCCCTCCCAGCTCTATTCTGATTGAAAATGTTGGATCCCAACCAATAAAAATGAAAAAAAAACCCACCAAACAAACATGCAAAACAAAAATGCAAGAAGACAAACTAAATTGCACTGCCAGAGTGAATAATCTCTCCTCACTATAAAAACAGCTAAAAGAAAATTAAGATTATCTTGAGTATATCTTTGCATTAATTTTGGAGGAAATGTAATGGATGATGACAGATCAAAGCATTTATTCTGTTCTATCAGTTAGTCATACATTTGTTTATTTTCAAGTGCTTTCATGACACCATGTTTTCATCTATTTGGGCATGTAATCTGAGCTGGATCAGAGTTCATAATGTATTCAGAAACCACACAGATAAAATTCTTTCACACATGTGAGCAAAATATATGTTCCACAATTGCATAAGAGATGTTGAGGACAGAACTTACTTCCCCTACAGCAGTAGATCCTATGAGATTTTTAAAAAAAACCAGGAAGTTTTGGAAAGATTGTGCAAAGACATTGATTGACTGATTGATTGATTGATTGATTGATTGATTGATTGATTGATTGATTGATTGATTGATTGATTTGAAGAACTTCCATTTCTCCTATCTCAGAACTGGCATATTAAAGTCCAAGGCACATGTTCTATATAAAAAGCAGCCTTCCACAAGCTGATGCCCTTGATGGACTGTGTAGGACAGGGCTGTCAAACTCCCAGCCCACAGGCCAGATCAGAGGTGGGATTCAGCAGGTTCTGATCAGTTCTGGAGAACCGGTAGCAGAAATTTTGAGTAGTTCAGAGAACTGGTAAATACCACCTCTGACTGGCCCCGCCCCCATCTATTCTCTGCCTCCCGAGTCCCAGCTGATCGGGAGGAAATGGAGTGGGGTGGAAATGGAGATTTTACAGTATCCTTTCTCTGCCACGCCCACCAAGCCACACCACGCCCACCAAGCCACGCCCACAGAACCGTTAGTAAAAAAAATTGAATCCCACCACTGGGCCGGATGCGTCACACACTGGCCACGCCCATGCCCAGTTTAGCAAATGGGGGGAAGTCCCGATATGTCACGTGATGCCGCCTTAACGACGTGAGCTTGATACCCCTGGTGTAGGAGAAGGACTAAGGTAACACTGGTTCATTCACTGGGGTTTATGTTTAGCACAAGTCTCCAAACTTGGCAGCTTTAAAACTTGTGGACTTCAACTCCCAGAATTCCTCCAGCCAGAATTCTGGGAGTTGAAGTCCACAAGTCTTAAAAATGCCAAGTTTGGAGACCCTTGATATTTAGCAAGAACAACCCCTTAAGAATACCTAGAGACAGATGCTTAAAGGGCAAGTGGAATGTATTAAGATGTAAAATTTGAGTTTTCTGTCTTCATGACAGGACAAGGAAGCAGGCAGAATGTCTTAGGCATGCAGAATCAGTCTTCCATTTAAGGTAATCAGGTTGGCATTGTTGAAATAAAGTTGTATCAGATTCACATTGTGGACATTCTCTATTAGAGCTTCCTTCCACAAACCCCAGAAATATGGTCCAGGAATCTGGGGATGCTCTGCAGCAGGTTTAAGGGACTAACTCCGTGATGGCGAACCTATGGCACGCGTGCCACAGGTGGCACGCGGAGCCATTTCTGCTGGCACGTGAGCTGTTGCCCTAGCTCAGGGCCAGCGTGCATGTGGGCGCCCACCAGCTGATTTTTGGCTAGCACGGAGGCTCTGGGAGGGCGTTTTTGGCCTCCAGAGGGCCTCCAGGGTGGCAGGGGAGGGCGTTTTGCCCTCCCCAAGCTCCAAGAAAGCCTCTGTAGCCCGGGGAGGGAAAAAATGGGCCTGCCAGGTCCACCAGAAGTCAGGAAATGGGGGAGCAGGGGCGCGTGGGGGAGCATTGAATATGGGTGTGGGCACACTCACGGGTGCGATAGCGCGCGTGTGCACTATTTCGGCACCCGAGGAAAAAAAGGGTCGCCATCACTGGACTAACTGGAGCATCCAGGGTATGGAGAATATACTGTCATACCAGAGGACTTCATACAAATCTTACTGTATGTAAGCCATTGCTTCTTCTCTCTCCAACCACATTGCGCTGATGTCAGGGTTCCAAATAGCATCCAAAACTAAATCAGAATCCGAGGCAAGGTATTCCTCAAAGTTCCAATTTATTATCAGAGCCATGTTGGCACATTTGTGAGAAACCCGAATCTAAAGCTATGAGGGTTTCTCCACCTAGTTTAAAGTTCATTCCCACAAGTTCATCACGTTGACCAGTCATCTTTTGCCAACGTGTCCGTTACTCCCATCAGCTTCTGGGCAGGTGCTGAACAAAGGACAACCTTGAGAATCTAGAAGGAATTTGTTATGGCTACATCTCTACATCCCTCATGCAACAGCCCCGCCCAAGTTCCCACAGCAAGAATACATTCTAAAGCATAAAGTGTGGCAGGCCAAAGTCTCCCATCCAAAATGGCTTCGGGCCTGACAGCTGATGGATCACTATTAAAAGAATTGCTGGATTGAATTTTCTGAAATAAGACAAACATTCTGAGCAACAAAAGCAAAGGCTAACGTTCTAGATTTACTCAGTTGAAATGGGTTCTGCAATGGGTGTGAAGATGGGTTTACACATCACACTAAGCCATAATAAATCTAGTCTAATGAAAAGAAGGACTTGAGTAGTATTTAGGCAGTTCGGACCTGTTCGGGAGAACTGGTAGTGGCGACCCTAACCCGCCCACCTGCCCCGGTGCTATGCCATCCTATTTAGGCATGTTTTGAAGCCGTGTGCATGCGTGCAAGCCACGTGCGCATGTGCGGAAGGCGCGCGCGCAACCAAAGCAAGTGTGTATGCGCGCGCGCTCACATTTGCGAACCGGTAGGGAAAGTAAGTGAATACCACCTGTGCTTGGGGTGACATGATAGCAGTGTTCCAATATCTCAGGGGCTGCCACAAAGAAGAGGGAGTGAATCTATTCTCCAAAGCACCTGAGGGCAGGACTAGAAACAATGGATGGAAACTAATCAAGGAGAGAAGCAACCTAGAACTAAGGAGAAATTTCCTGAGAACAATAAACCAGTGGAACGACTTGCCTCCAGAAGTTGTGGGTGTTCCAACACTGGAGGTTTTTAAAGAAGAGATTGGGCAACCATTTGTCTGAAATGGTATAGGATCTTTTGCTTGAGCAGGGGTTGGACTAGAAGACCTCCAAGGTCCCTTCCAACTCTGTTATTCTGATTGCTACTTAGTGTGATTTCACAGATTAACAGAGTTGGAAGGGACCTTGCAGGTCATCTAGTCCAACCTCCTGCCCAAGCAGGAGACCCTACATCTGCCTCTACCTAGGATTGAACTCACAACCTCCTAATCGTGAGGCAAGAGCTCCACCATTTGCAAAGCAGGCCATTCTGGTTTACTCAACAACAAGCCATGCAAGGATGTAGCCATTGGGCTTTTTGCCAGCTCACTCAACGTTTATATGGTGTCATGATACATTCTCAGAAAATAAAGATTTAAATCTGTAATGTTGAGACAGTGAGTTGGGTTTCACTCAGTGCAGGTGGTTTTAAAGGCATGGGGAAACAAACTGTACCCAAATTGACTTGGTTATTGTAGTGATAGATTTTATGCTGGGTGGAATTTCAGCTATGAGCAATTATCGAGGGCTTGATTAAAGGAATCTTCTCTGATTAACAGTATGCGTGGTGATGAACTAATCCATTAATTAAAAGTTTTCCATGAAGGTAAAAATAACGCACATTGTGGATCAAATAGGGATTTTTTTTTCATAGACTCTGTGGGGCTCAGGGTTAAAAAAAATGGACCTCAGCTAACCCACACACAAGATTCTTTTAATCTCTTATATTTCAGTCTATTTTTTTCTGCCACTTTGCTTAGAAGTCAAGGGACCAAATACCCAGGAATATGAGATCTCTGGCCAAGTAAAGAAGATATGTGAATAACTGTTGGGATTATATTCAGGTGTGTTCGTTTTACTGCTTTGAATGAAAACTTTGATAGATTTACAATATAATCCCACCTTACCTTCAGGAAAATCAAAGCAGTTTATGTGGGGATCCCCATTTTATGCTCATAGCACCAACCCTGTGAGGTAGGGCGAGGTGAAAGAGCTGCGTTGCCTCCAAGACACCCAGTGAGGTTCCATGTGTGAAGCACCCTTGGGTGACCATTGGTGCTCTTTCAAAAGCCAGGATTGTGTAGTGTGTGTTTGTTTTTTTCGTTTGTTTGTTTTTAATGTTGGGACAGGCAGAGTAGCTTCATTCTAGGTCAAATAAAGCTCATCATCTTTTTCCTTGCTCATCTACACACGTTAAAAAATTCCTGCACGTCAGTTTGGTCTCTTGGCTAACCTCATGAATGTATCCATATTTCGTCTAGACCAGGGGTGTCAAACTCGATTTCATTGAGGGCCACATCAGGGTTGTATTTGACCTAGGGGGTCCAGGGTAGTTGTGGCCAGGGTGGGCATGGCCAGCTCGACATCACTCGTGTTGGGGGTGCCTGAGGCGGTCCAAGCACTCTGACAGCAAAAACAGGCTCACGAGCTCCGTTTCCGGCTGCGATGGCCTCCTGCAGCCCTTTGCCAGTGAAAACGGAGCTCAGGAGGGCCTGATGCGGCCCTCTCAAGCTCCATTTTCACTGGCAGAGGCACCGCGGGCTGTTTTCTCACTGTTTCCAGGGTGGCCCCACGGGCCAGATCTAAGCACCCCGCGGGCCGGATGCAGGCCGCAGGCCTTGAGTTTGACACCCCTGGTCTATAGCAACCATATATAAGGGGTTTTCACTGAATTTTGTGATCTGTTCTCTAACCAAGGAGTTCCCACTACCAGGCCGTGGCCTGTTCGAAACCAGACTGCGGGAGATATAGGTAAGCGCATGTGTGTGAAGCTCCATGCACACGCACGGAGGGCGCTTGCGTGCGAAGCTCCACACATGCGAGCAAAGGGCACTTGCGCTTACATGTGAAGCTCCATTTGCACAAGTGCAAGCACCCTCTGCTCATGTGCAAAGCTCAATTTGCGTGAGTGGAGGGTGCGCGTGCCCACTGCTAGCACAAATGGAGTTGTGCGCGCAGGGTGTGTGTGCGCCTGCCACTCATATGCCTCCCCCACCGAGCTGGGCCACCAAGCTGGAAAGATTGGGGACCGTTGCTCTAACCCACTCGAGTTTCCCAGTGAGGGGCATCTCAATGTCAATCAATGTCAATCTGTGAAGCGCGGTGGCTCAGTGGCTTAATGACAGCGGAGATGGTCTTTGCCCCAGCGTTTCAAGTTCTAGCCCCACATGACAGGGTGAGCTCCCATTACTTGCCTCAGATTCTGCCCACCTAGCAGTTCAAAAGCATATTATATGCAAGTAGATAAATAGGTACCACTTTGGTGGGAAGATGAGCCAGCGGTTCGTGCAGACAGTCAGAACCCTGCCAGTGTTGGACTTTCCCAGACGCGACGGCCGTTTGTGAAGCAACTTTGGTGGAGGGAGAAGTCCCTGGATGACCCTGCAGGATGCCATTCATTTTTCTTTCTGGTGCAGAGCTAGTTCGCCCCCTGTGGAGCACCTTGGAGAGCACGCAAGTGTGAACCGAACGAGCTAACAGTCTTAGGCAACCAAACTACTACTCTGTATCAGCACTGTAGTCTCCTGGCAATGTAACAATGCATAAACTAAATAAATAATAAATGTTAACCTGTGGAATTTCCTGGCATCTTCCCAAGTACTAAGTAGGTCTAATTAATCATCATCATCATCATCATCATCATCATCATCATCATCATCATCATCATCATCACAACAACAGCAACAACAACAACAACAACAACAACAGAAGAGTTGGAAGGGACCTTGGAGATCTTCTAGTTCAACCCCCTGCTTAGGCAGGAAACCCTACCCCACTTCAGACAAATGGTTGTCCAACATCTTCTTAAAAACTTCCAGTGTTGGAGCATTCACAACTTCCGGAGGCAAGCTGTTCCACGGATTAATTGTTCTAACTGTCAGGAAATTTCTCCTTAGTTCTAAGTTAGTTCTCTCCTTGTTTAGTTTCCACCCATTGCTTCTTGTTCTACCCTCAGGTGCTTTGGAGAATAGTTTGACTCCCTCTTCTTTGTGGCAACCGCTGAGATATTGGAAGACTGCTATCATGTCTCCCCTAGTCCTTCTTTTCATTAAACTAGACATACCCAGTTCCTGCAACCGTTCTTCATATGTTTTAGCCTCCAGTCCCCTAATCATCTTTGTTGCTCTTCTCTGCACTCTTTCCAGAGTCTCAACATCCTTTTTGCATCGTGGCGACCAAAACTGAATGCAGTATTCCAAGTGTGGCCTTACCAATTCTATTTGAGATTTGATCTTTCGGGATCAGCCAAGGTCAATTACCTGGTTCTGTTATTAAAGGTAGTCCTTGAATTACAACCATCATCGGGCCCAGAACTTCCATTGGTAGCAAGGATGGTCATTGAGTCCTGGATGATTTCTAAGATTTTTTTTTGACATGTTTGTTCTGCAAATTGCCGCAGACATTCAGTGAATCGTGTGGTCATTAAGCAAATCCAGCTTCCCCCATTGACTTTGCTAGTCAAAAACCAGCTGGGAAGGTTGCCAATGGTGTGACTCTGGGAGGTTGCAATGGTTGCAAATACATGTTGGTTGAATTTTGATCATGTGACTGTGGGGACACTCCAATAGTGTGAGTACTGGACATAAGTCAGTTTTTTTCCCATTGTAATGATTGCTAAATGAATGGTTGTAAGTCAAGGACTACCTATAGTTATTTTTTTTTATTTTTGGCCTGTTTACCTGGGTTACACAATCATTTCTGAACAGGATATGGGAAAATTTCAAATCCTTGGCCTTCACACTCTGTTGCCAAAGTTCTGCGAAGCATGACACCTGGCCTTAAAGAGTAAGATACTTCTTCACTGAGTCATTTCATGGTGGTTGCATTGCTGGAGTCCTTCTTAAACCTGCCCAATGTATAGTTTCCCTTAACTGCAGTCCATTAGATTCATAGAATCACAGAATGTACGAATGAGAAGGAGTCTTGGAGATCATCTAATCCACGGGTCAGCAACCCGTGGCTCTGGAGCCGCATGTGGCTCTTTCATCCCTCTGCTGCGGCTCCCTGTCGCCAGTCGGCTCCACAATTGATAGGGCTTTCGGGTAGGACAGGTAGAGGAAAAAGGATGCCATGCTAGGAGGAGACTCTATGGTGGGGGAACTGGACTTCCGGTCGGCTCCAGAATTGAACCGGGGGGCGGGTGGGGGGCTTCCGGTTAGGACCATTGTGGCTTTTTGAGTGTTCAAGGTTGCCAACCCCTGATCTAATCCAATCCCCTGCTACAGTGTCCCCCAACAAATGTCCATTGTCCACCTCCAAGGAAAAAGAGTCTACTACTTCCCAAAGCTCTGCCAGATGGGAAAATCCATAAGCAGGAAACTGTGGATCGCTAAGAGTAATGGCATGTGAAAATAACCTTGGGAGACAGGGAGAGGGGAGAAGAGAATCTATCTGGGGAATAATCAGATAAGAGGTGGGGGAAGAAAATTCACAACTGTATTACAGGCAGAGAAAGAAACTCAGAAAGAATCCTTTGTAATTTACCAGGCTGCAAATAAGTTCTACTTTCAGACAATTGGAAGATTGATGTCAGTCTTCCCAGATTGATCAGACAGGAAACACAACCAAGTCACCTAATTCTACTTTATTGTAACAGAATAATGCTAGTCTAAAAATTCAAATCTCCCACCATCTCTTTTTATAGCCTGATAAGTTAGGGAGGTTTTAGTTTCTTTCTCTAGGCAGGCAGTTTCTTTCTCTTCTCGTTAGGCAGCTCAGGGCTCCTCCTTCCTCTTATCTAACCATTTCCTAATCTCTTCCCCTGACTCCCAAGGTCATTCCCACATACCATTACACTAAGGCACCTTGGCTAGAGCATCCAAGGCTGTCAAGAAGTCTCATGTTGATCCAACCACAACAAAACTGGACCCCATTCCCATCCTTTGGGTGTGGAGACGGAAACCTCTAGCCCAGAGCAAAAATCAGGTAGTCTCCAAATTCAATGAGGTCTAGGAGTTCAAAAATAGACATTTGTCGGCATCAAAGTCAATCAAATGATACATATACCCCTAACATGTCCCAGCTTCACATGGAGACAATCATACCTGGACACCTGTGGAGCAGGGCTCCTGGTCACTTTTAAGATCTCTTACAGGATCAACATTTCCATTCTGGAGTCAAGCTACCCTTGACTCTACTTCTGATAGTAGTTTGAGCAAATTTAAGCAGGAAGAGCCGTGGTGATGCAGTGGTTAGAATGCAGTACTGCAGGCTACTTCTGCTGACTGCCGGCTGCCAGCAATTCAGCAGTTCGAGTCTCACTGGCTCAAGGTTGACTCAGCCTTCCATCCTTCTGAGGTTAGTAAAATGAGGACCCAGATTGTTGGGGGAAATAGGCTGACTCTGTAAACTGCTTAGAGAGGGTTGTAAAGCACCGTGAAGCGGTATATAAGTCTAAGTGCTATTGCTAAACTTTAGAAATTACTCACCATAATAAAATTGCCACTGGTATATCAAGGAAAGATTAGGCCCAGCTCTGGTTTGTATTCCAACTCACCAGGTTAAACCCCAAACTCTAGTTTGGCTTACTGATTCAGCTAACGTAGCATTATCATTTTGGGATGCCACCCACAACTCTTTATTGACTTGCCGATAATGCATTTTTATCCTCTGAACGTGCTTGAAAACTTTCTGTGCCCTTTCAAGTGCATCGATTAGGATCTTACCCAGTGGTGAAATACAATTTTTTTTACTACAGGTTCTGTGGGCGTGGCTTGGTGGGCGTGGCAGGGGAAGGATATTGCAAAATCTCCATTCCCTCCCCACTCCTGGGGGAAGGATACTGCAAAATCTCCATTCCCACCCCACTCCAGGGGAAGGATACTGCAAAAGCCCCATTCCCTCCCCACTCCAGGGGAAGGATATTGCAAAATCTCCATTCCCTACCCACTCCAGGGGAAGGATACTGCAAAATCTCCATTCCCACCCCACTCCTGGGGAAGGATACTGCAAAATCCCCATTCCCTCCCACTCCAGGGGAAGGATACTGCAAAGTCCCCATTCCCTCCCCACTCCAGGGGAAGGATACTGCAAAGTCCCCATTCCCTCCCCACTCCAGGGGAAGGATATTGCAAAATCTCCATTCCCACCCACTCTGGGGCCAGCCAGAGGTGGTATTTGCCGGTTCTCCGAACTACTCAAAATTTCCGCTACCGGTTCTCCAGAACCTGCTGGATTTCACCCCTGAGTCCTTACCTCCAGAAAGTCCAAGTTTCAAATGAATATCCCCCCCCCCCAGATTCTTCTGATAACCAGCTTGGGCATTTGTACATTTAGGGAAGTTAGCCCTTTGAAAACGTTTTCCGGTGTCCCTATCCCGAGATGATCAGGGGGTAACAATCTCCATTGAAAACAACTAAAAATTAGTATCGTTTCTAGACAACCCGCCATTTGAAAATTGCGCTACACAGCAAAATGTGAAAATTAAGGTGGGGGGGGGGCTCCCTCCTTCCCCCTCTTTTCGAAACCTCTGTGAATTTTGCATTTAGTTCTGACATGACATATTTTCTGAAGTGTGGCAATTCAACCAACGGCTCAAGACATTTCTGGGAGCAGATTGTGGCTGTCATACTTATCACATTTCATTATAGCTGTTGGAATATTCCAAGCGTGTTATTATGGTAGAATAAAAGGGGCCCTCTTCCTCTCTTTGTGATTTGCAGATCTAAGAGTGATACCATATGTCAGTCATTTCACGGAAGATATCGGGGGAATGGGAGCCTGAGAAATGCTTAATTATAGAGCATACAGATAGCTACCCCTCCTTCTCCTTTCCTTGAAATGTAGAAGAAAAAGCCCATTTAATATCAATGAGCCCCACACGAAAGGCTTTCATGGGTAATATTAATTCAAAATATAATTTTCATTACAAGATCTTTGCTCCTCTAAAGAACTTCCTTGCATTAATGTAGAATATTATCAGCGGTACAGGAGAGAGAGAGAGAGAGAGAGAGAGAGAGAGAAAATACATTGTGTGCACATCTTTTTTTTTTATTTACTCACGCTGTTGGCAACAGGGAAAAGTGAGAAATTAGTTCAAGAGGGCGGTTTGAAGTGAACTCGGTGTGCCCTTCCCAAATACTGCCGGGAAACTGGACACCCTGAAATTTGAACTTTCCTTGAGTGATGGAAGCTCCTAATTCAAAAATTTGTAGGTGCCTTTAGAGAAAGGTCACCCAGAAATATTTATTTTATTTGGAAAGGAGTAGGGGGAACGCTTTGTACTTAGGAAAAGTGTCAATGGATAAGGTCTTGCAGTAGGACACAGTTGAACAGTTCACACTTAAGTGTGAGCCAGTGGTGTGCTACAGCTGCCCAAAAAGCTAATGCAGTCCAGGTTGCATCAACAGAAGGATCAAGACCACGTGAAGTGCTAGTGCCACTTTATGGTGACTGATGATATCACATTTAAAATACTATCCAATTCTGGCCACTAAGATACAAAAAAAAATGTTGAGACCCTAGAAAGAGTGCAGAGAAGAGCAATAAAAACTATCAAGGATCTGGAGGCTAAATCATATGATAAACAATTGAGGGAACTAGGTACGTCTAGTCCAGGGGTCTGCAACCCGTGGCTCTGGAGCCGCATGTGGCTCTTTCATCCCTCTGCTGCGGCTCCGTCGCTCAAAACATGCATCACAACTGCCAATGTGCGACACACGCCAGCATGTGATTTATTGAGCTTTTCGAACCATCTTTTTTTCCGGAGTTCAAAATGTTTTTGTTGCATGCAGAAATAAAAATTTGTTTTCTCTGTAGCAGTTCATTGATTACATAAATGCAACACACTATAGTTTTTTTATACATAGCATAAAGGTAAAAAAAAACGATATATGCAGTGTTATCTTCATTTTAGATGTCAAAAGGTTTTTGTGGCTCCCGGTGTTTTCTTTTCTGTGGGAAACAAGTCCAAATGGCTCTTTCAGTGTTTAAGGTTGCCGACCCTTGGTCTAGTCTAAGGGAGAGAAGAACCAGGGGAGATATGATAGCCATTTTCCAGTACTTGATTTGTCATAGAGAAGAAGAGTTGACCAATTCTCCAAAGCACCTGAAGGCAGGACAAGAATTAATATGTGGGAAATGGTTAAAAAGAGACCCAAGGTAGCACTAAGGAGAAATTTCCTGACAGTGAGAACAATTAATTGTTCTCCAGAAGTTGTGGGTGCTCCATCACTGGAGGTTTTCAAGAAGAAACTGGACAGCCACTTGTCTGGAATGGTATGGGTTCTCCTGCTCGGGCAGAGGGTTGAAGCAGAAGACCTCCAAGGTCCCTTCCAACCCTATTTTTCTATGTTCTAATGGTCTCAACCATGGAAGAAAGCTCATTGGGAGGGCCATCAGTACTTCCTAGATGGGTAATGGCAAACGTATGACACATGTATTGCAGGTGACATGCCACATCATGTTTGATGATATGCCCAGCCTTTGAACCCTCTGAAAGTTGCACAAAATAACTCTGTTCTCACATAGCCTCTGCTTCATAAAGTGTGCAAGAACGTGGTGTGCTTTCCACTCTTTCCAGGGGCTGCAAAGCCACACAAGACATTCTCCAAAGTTTCTAAGCCTCGTGTGACCTGTAGCTGCCTCAGATAGGAATTTAGGAAAATATTTACAATTAAGTAAGAATTTATTTACAGATAGTCCTTGGCTTACAACAGTTCATTTAGTGACAGTTCCAAGTTACAACAACCCTGAAAAAAATGACTTATGACCATTTTTCACACTTACAACCATAACAGCAACCCCATGGTCACGTACTCAAAATTCGGACGCTTGGCAGTTGTACTGTCCCAGGGCCATGTGATCACCTTTTGTGACTTTCTGACAAGCAAAGTCCATGGGGAAGCCAGATTCACCGAACAACCGTGTTACTAACTCATTACCTGCAGCGATTCACTTACCAACGGTGGCAAGAAATGTTGCAAAATGGGGCAAAACTCACTTAACAAATGTCTCCCTTAGCGAAAGAAATTTTGGGCTCAATTGTGGTCATAAGTCAAGGACTACCTTGACTATTACATAAAAATAAATAAATACATTTAATTTATTCCTCTTTGTTTCGATTTTTGTCTGTGGAGTGGGGTGAAGATAGCATGCCCTCAGAGCCAAGGTAGGCATTTGTTGAATTTTTAACATGGTGAGCTCCACAGTCCGCCATTCTTGTCCTAGACCCGTGATGGCGAACCTGTGGCACACGTGCCACAGGTGGCACACGGAGCCATATCTGAGGGCACGCAAGGCCTTGCCCCTATGTCAGCTCCTGTGCGCATGTGCACGCTGGCCAGCTGATTTTCGGCCTTCCAGAGGGCTGGGGGAGGCCATTTTCGCCCTCCCCAGGCTTCAGGAAAGCCTCTGGAGCCTGTGGATGGCAAAAACCGGACCCAACGGGCCTACCGGAAGTTCGGAAATGAACTTCTGGTAGGCCCATTGGCCCGTTTTTCACCTTCCCCAGGCTTCAGGAGGCTTTCCTGAAGCCTGGGGAGGACGAAAAACAGCCCAACAGGCCTACTGGAACTCCGGAGGCTTCAGTGAGGCCTGCGCGCATGCGCAGGGGGGGTTGTGCACACATGTGCTGGGGGAGGGCATTGCATTATGGGTGTGTGCATGCGTGTGCACACTATTGCGCGCGCACACACCATTTTGGCACCCGATCAAAAAAAAAGGTTCGCCATCACTGTCCTAGACTAACCTACCCCATATTTGTGGTTAAGGAGTGGGGGCAGGAAAGAACTCTGTCCCAAAAATATTGAAACCCAACAGGTTGCAGTCAACGGCTGGTCATGTGATAGGGCCTAGCACATGCAAGATTCCTGTTTAATGTCCCCGGTGAATGTACGAGCAGGTGTGTATGTGCTGGTCAGTGTATTTTACTATTATTCAATGCCAGGCAGTATATTTCACTTCTGCGCAGCTCCCATCCTTTGAAAACATTCAGGTGTCTTTTCCACTTATATTTACTTGCATCACAGAATGCCAGACTGTAATGATATATTATGCTGGGGGTTTATTTAACTTCCTCCATGTTGGCTTAAGAGGGAGCGCCTTTGTTTGAATTAGCTAGAAAGGGATTGCGGCCTATTATCTGGTTCGGTTATCTGAGCTAGGAGTGTACAAGGAAGTTTCTTCTGCTAATGGTTGAACTGCTCTTCAGATAAAACTCTCCACTGGATTCCCTACAGCCCATAATTAATCAGCTGTTAAAACAGTGGTTGATAAAGACCCGGCTCGCTTAAAGCTCGAATTGCCAGCAATTGGAGATAATAGGTGAGCCCCTTTTGGCAGAGAGGCCTGTTATCAAAGAGAAAAATCGGTTATCAAAAGGACATGACACTCCAGTGAGAAATCTCTTTAGTTAAAGAGTCTGGCAGATGAAGGCAAAACCATCCTTTAATTTACAAATTACAAAATCCCTCAGACCTCTGTTTTGGTGGCTGATGTTGCAAGGAATAGCATTTTAGAAGCACTCCGGAGATTCTAAGAAATACCCCAAAGCCCGTCCAATAAAATCGGGTTTTAAAACTCTGAGATCTCACAAAAATCAACGAAACCCAATTAGCTGATAAATGAAAAATGCCAAAATTTTATGAGGTCTCTGATGTGTTCTGGGATGTTGGCTGTTGTGCCACTTGTATCGGTTTTAGCATTATATTTTAGCATTTTACAGTACAATATTGTTGATAGGGACCTTGGAGGTCTTCTAGTCCAACCCCCTGCTCAGGCAGGAAACCTTATACCATTTCAAACAAATGGGTGTCCAATCTCTTCTTAAAAACTTCCAGTGTTGGAGCAGCCCCAGCTTCTGGAGGCAAGTCGTTCAACCAATTAATTGTTCTAACTGTCAGGGAATTTCTCCTTAGTTCTAGGTTGCTTCTCTCCTTAATTAGTTCCCATCCATTGCTTCTTGTCCTGCCTTCAGGTGCCTTTGGAGAATAGGTTGAAACCCACCCCCCTGCTTTGTGGCAGCCCCTGAGATATTGGAACACTGCTATCATGTAGCCCCTAGTCCTTCTTTTTATTAAACTACACATACCCAATTCTAGCTACCGTTCTTTATATGTTTTAGCCTCCAGTCCCCTAATTAACTTTGTTGCTCTTCTCTGCACTCTTTCAGGAAGGAGGGAGGGAGGGAGGGAGGGAAGGCAGGCAGGCAGGCAGGCAGGCAGGCAGGCAGGCAGGAAGGAAGGAAGGAAGGAAGGAAGGATCTGGTCCAGGAAATTTACACCAGGTTCTGCACCAAATTCTCTCTAGCAGAGAGTGTGCGCCCCCTTTCCCTGCACCCCAACATTTACTTATTATTTATCAAATGATTTTTGTTCAGACACAATATTTACAATTATGCCTAAATTTTAAAAAAAATCACTCAGACACAAATTTATAAAAACGGCATTATGTTATATTACATTACACAGCATCACAATTCAAGTATCCCCTATCTCTTGTTATGGGAACTAGCGACAACTCATCCTATATTCCCTGATTCCAATTTTCTAGAAAACACACATACAATCAGACGCAAATATTATTTGCCACATCAGTGGAGTGGCAAAATGAGAAAGGGATTACATGTTGGCTTTATTATTATTATTTTTTTAAAAAAAAACCAGGTCTTGCTCAATCAATCGTTATTGTTTGAATGGTTTTCTCTGAGTAAATTCTAAGTAATTTGCATTCATCCTACTCAAAATAGTTCCACGCTAGCTAGAAAGCAGACGTTTCTTACACAATGTGTTTAGTCTGCTGACTGACCTCATTCATTTTCTGAGTTCACATGGTACACTGAACCATAAAACAGCTAAATGGAATCAGCACAACATATTAAACACGTCCGTGGATGTGCATGGTTACTTCTAACCAAACTAAACCTGTTAGGTGAATACATCAATTAAGTCTTTAATTGTCCTGATTAAGCATGTTATTTGCACTCAACCATGTTTTAGCAATGGCCTGACTGAGCCTGGTGTTTTGAGGAAGGTATGTAGAGCCTCAAGGACCCCCTAAATATTTTTAGAATAATCCCAACACAGCCTACAATATTTTTAAAAGGTTTGTCTTTATCTCCTTCCCCTATATTTATTATTAATTTATTTATTATTAATATTTGTATGCCTCTCAATTCAGCAGGGACTCTGAGCGGCTAACAGCAATATAAACAATATAAACAATATAATATAAAACAATTTAAAAAACATAGCTAAAAACACAATAAGAACATTAAAAGCACTCAATCATTCACACACTCATGGGCCTACATCTATCAACTATTAGGCCCAGGCTTGTCGAAAAAGCCAGGTTTTCACAGCTTTTCTGAAGGCCAATAGGGTGGGGATAGTCCGGATCTCGGGGGGTAGCTGATTCCACAAAGTAGGGGCTGCCACAGAGAAGGCCCTCGCCCGAGGGCCCGCCAGCCGACATTGTCTAGCCAACGGAACCCGTAGCAGGCCAACCCTGTGAGATTTAACAGGTCGTATATCACCTCTGCCTGTTATCTCTCCTCCATTTACCTGCCAGCAGCAGGTAAATTGATTTATAACTGGCTTGAACTTTTCTAAGAGTAAGATGGTATTGTAGAACTGAAGGCTTCATAGGAACATCTGGTGAACAGAGATGGGAGAATGTTAGGGAAGAGAAGTTTTTGGGAGAACATGTTGGAAGAACACCATTTCTCCTTCCTAATACTTGACAGACATGTAGAAAAGAAAGTGTGGTTGTCTCCCACATTGATTTTTCTGTTGTGTTGACTGTCAGCTCAATTGGCCAAGGGTTTTGGGCAGTCATCATTGAGCCTTCTAAGGCTGATGTGACAAATCTATTGATTGGCATCTTTGTCAGGAAGAATTGTTAAGTTTGGAAGTCTCATCTGAAAATATACTTTGGCTACTTTCCCTGGATTTCTCCCACCCAATGTGCTTGAACAGCATATTTACTCTAAATGGAGCCAATGTTTCTTCACTTGATCTAGTTAATTAAACTCTGTAATTGATATTAAGTCATTGAACAGCTTGTCTAACTGCTTCCTCCTCAAAGCTGTTGCTATGGCTGTTGAATTTCAAACTGGTGTTTTCAACCCATGGGGTTATGTATAACAACTATTCCATAAAACACCAGTCATCAGCTAATAGTAACATTGGCATGTCTTTGCAGCTTTTTTTATTCCGTGTATGAATGAACAAACAAACCAAGGAAAACCCAGTTTGGCAAATATATTTTGTGGCAGGAGCAGGCAACCACACAGTTCCAGCACCTCCATTCTATTCCCCTCAGTGTCTTTCCTAACCACAAAACAATAACAGTTCCCCTCTGTTTTTAAGTGGGAAAAGCAAGGAGACTATAAACATTAAATCTTCCTTGAGTTGAGCACATAATCTGGACATTGTGTGGACATGATTGAGGTTGAGTTTTGGTAAAAATGCCAAACTGGTTTGTCACTGCCTACTTCCATGATGATTTCCAATTTAGAGGGAAGGGAAGGGGAAGGGGAAGGGGAAAGGGAAGGGGAAGGGGAAGGGGAAAGGGAAGGGGAAGGGGAAGGGGAAAGGGAAGGTAAGAAGAGAGTTATGATACTATAAGGTCAAGTAATGAAACATCTGAAAGCAAAAAACCAAGCTTAGAAAGCACTAATGTCTCCATTATTCATTGTTGTCTTGGGAACTTTTTTCAATTTCCCAAACTAAACTACAGTACATCCCATAATGTTCTAGCCCAGTGATGGCGAACCTTTTTTGGTTCGCGTGCCAAAAGGGGGGTGGTGCACGCACTAGCACGCGCACACGTGACCACACCTGTTCCCTCCCCCCCACGCATGCGCACAACCCTCCCCATGCTGCCCCCTGCGCATGTGCACAACCCCCCACCCCCGCGCAAAGACCTTACCGAAGCCTGGGATGGTAAAAAACGACGAAATGGGCAAACCGGAAGTTCGGAAAACGCACTTCTGGTTTGTCCGTTGGGGTGTTTTTTGTACTCCGGGGCTTCAGGAAGCTTCCCTGAACCCTCCGGAGTGCTAAAAACAGCCCAATGGCAAACCGGAAGTGCGTTTTCCGAACTTCCGGTTTGCCCGTTTCATCGTTTTTTGCATTCCGGGGCTTCAGGAAGCTTCCCTGAACCCTCCAGAGTGCGAAAAACAGCACAACGGCAAACCGGAAGTGCGTTTTTCCGAATTTCCGGTTTGCCTGTGGAGCTGACAGGGCAACGCCTCGCGTGTCCTCCGATATGGCTCCGCGTGCCACCTGTGGCACCCGTGCCATAGGTTCGCCATCACTGTTCTAGCCAGTTCTCCATCTAACTACAAACAAGGCTGACTGTGCTTAATTTCCAAACTTTGAAAAAAAAAATCTTTGTAGAAGTGGTTTTTTAAAAATTCTATACTCTTTTGCCCTAGCAAGGAATTACTCAGACCAATTTCCAACCTTCCAGTGGAATTTGATTCAGCCAAATTCATCACCCTGGGTCTTTAATCTTCCCACTCAGACTGTCTCATATTATTAACACCCTCTTGAGTCAGGAGGGCCAAGTGAGATGAGGGATAAAGGTGCAAAAGAGTTAAATATGAAAAGAAGAAAGGCAAGATAAAACTTTATCATTGGTCATTTTACCCAGAAATTGAATTGCCACAGTTGTTTATGGAATCACTGCAGTTGTTCAGTTAGGAACACAGTTGTTAAGAGAATATGACTTCCCCGGGAACTTGGCTTGTCAGAAGATCAGAAAAGATGATCAAGTGAGCCCAGGACACTGCAACTGTCATAAATACATGCCAGTTGCCAAGCCTTTAGATATGTGTTTGTGTGTGTGTACATATTCAAGTATGTACACACACACACGTGTGTCAGGGGCGGTCCTAATTTTTTTACTACCACTCTGTGGGCGTGGCTTATTTTGTGGGTGTGGCTTGCCAGCCATGTGACCGGGTGGGCGTGGCTTCTCAGACTGCTGAAGGGAGGGGAACTGAGATAGGTCCTGCTGCCCGTTCCCCCTCCCCTCAGCAGCTCGAGAAGCCTCGAACATGCGAAAATGCCTGGGATCATCACTGCGCGTTCGTGGCTTCTCGGATTGCTGAAGGGAGAGGAATGGAGATAGCTTCTGCCGCCTGTTCTTTCAGCGTCTTACGCGCTCCCTCAGCCATCCTCCCCTGCTTGGACTCACTGTGGGGTAGGAAGGCAGCGCATGAGCAGTGCCGGAAACTCGGCTTCTGGGCATGCGCAGAAGAAATTTTTTTAAATAAAAATTTTTTTAATGGCGGCGCCCAGGCACCGGCAACCGACCGCACTGGTACTGTGACATCACCAGCGGGCCGCTACAGGTGCTATAGAGTGGACCACACTGGTAGGAACCCACCACTGACGTGTGTGTGTGTGTGTGTGTGTGTGTGTGTGTGTGTGTGTGTGTGTGTGTGTGTGTGTGTGTACTATATATTCTTCTATATATATTCTTCTATTTTCTGGCACTAATTACTCATGGTATGATTAATGCTACTAGCTAGCTTTGTTCCCCTGCTTCTGTGATAATTTTAATTAATCCAATTTAGAAAAGAAAAGGATTTGGACTGTTTTTGGCTGTTTCAGTATCCCTTTCTGAAGGGTGAACAAAAGGTAACAACAGACCAATTAGGGCTATGTTTGCACAGCATTCCTTATGGAAACCTAGTCTGTTTGTTATTACTGCAAGTCATTATTCATTCAACCGAAGGGCTTTTTTTTTCATCAAAATAATCCACCTTAAGTTTCAAAAGGGAAATAATTTGAAATTGTACCAAGATCTTTTTGGTTGTGTAAAGTTTCAGTCTTATAGAATCAGTGATGAAGTCATGCCTCTCTTCTATAATTCTTTCCTCCAGTACACTAATTTAAGGTAGAAGGAGAATTGAAGGAAGAGCTATGCAAATGAGGAGGAGGAGGAGGAGGAGGAGGAGGAGGAGGAGGAGGAGGAGGAGGAGGAGGAGGAAAGTTGGTAGAACATCTTGAAATGTTTACCACTAAATTCTACAAATGATTTTTTTAAGGTAAGTAATTGATAAGATTACAACCACCACAACCACCACCACAACAGGATGAAAATTAAAAGTCCCTCCTAACTCCTCCAGCTAATAAATTACAAGGAATAAATAAAATAAGCCATTCAAGCTAGGATGCTATCAGGCTGGGTCATATAACATGCTAAACCAATTTACAGAATTGGATGTAAGGTTTAGCACAACACAACTGTGGTATACACCAGGGGTGGATTCCACTTACCTTCGCCATCGGTTCGCATCGCGACGTTTCATGCGGGCATCACCTTGCACGATTTGGCTTCCGCGCATGCTCAGAAGCAGGAATTAGCCCAAAACACAGCTGAGGAGCTCATCAGCTGTGCTTCGGGCGAAGAAATAAAGGTCAGAATTCACCTGTGTGTGGGCGGGAGGGCCCTTTTTCAAGCCGTGGAAAGGGAAAAATTCGCAAAAATTCCCTCCAAAAAAGATGGCGGCGCACACGGAACGGCACTGACAGTAATGTCACAAGCGGGTCGCTACCGGTTCAGGCGATCCGGTCCGAACTGGGAGGAACCCACTCCTGGTATGCACAGGCAGTTCTTGGCTTACAAGCATCTTTTAGCAACTGTTTGAAGTTATTAAAACACTGAAAATAGTGATTTATGACTGGGGGTCCTTGTAATTACTGTACACTACAGTCATGTGATCAAAATTCAGATGCTTGGCAACTGGTGTGTATTTTCAATGGTTGCACGGAGTTGTGTGATTCCGAGCTCGCTTCCAAGAAACAAAGCCAATGGAGGCGAGCTGGATTTGTTTAACGACTGCATGATTCACTTAACAGACATAGCAAAAGAGGTCATAAAATTGGGTGTGGCTCATTTATTAACTGTCTCGCTTAGCGATGGGAATTCTGGCCCCAATAGTGGTTGTAGGTTGAGGGCTACTTGTACGTAACGTTCTATGGTCAAAGAAAGAAACCACTTACCGTATTTTTCGGAGTATAAGACGCACCTTTTTCCTCCCCAAAAGTTGCTGAAAATTTGGGTGCGTCTTATACTTCGAATGTAGCTTTTTTTTCCCCAGCCCTAACTAGGTGCTAACAGATCTTCCCAGCTCTTACCTTGCAGGCTTTTTCATTGTTACTCTCTCCAAAGAATGTTTTTTCAGCCCTAAGTCTTTGCAGAATTTTTTTTCATTGTTCTACTTGCTCCAAATAAGTTTTTTCTAGCCCTAACCAGGTGCTATCTATCTTCCCAGCTCTTACCGTCTTGCAGGCTCTTTCATTGTTACTCTCTCAGAAGAAGGTTTTTTTCAGTCCTAACCAGGGAATAAAATAATGTGCTGAAGCTGACCAGACTAAGGATGCTAGCCAGATGAATACCTGGTAGGCAGATTGTTTTCCCCTATTTTCCTCCCCAAAAACTAAGGTGTGTCTTATACTCCGGTGCGTCTTATACTCCGAAAAATACGGTAAATACGATGTTCTAGTTACAGAACATGATGAGATAACAGCTGAGTTCCCACAACTTTCTACTGTAAGCTAAGCATCCCACTGTGTTGTAGCCTATGACTGGGTCCACTCAAGAAATTGAAATTCAATAGTTACTAAAGCTATTAAAGTTAAGATTAATGTGTGTGGATATCTAAGTAATTAAATACTATGGTTATTAGTACATATTAGTTTTTCTTTTTATGGAAAATAAGAAATAAAATAAGACTTTAAGAGGTATTAACAATAATTTAAACTAAGAAATTGAATTAAGTGAATTTACATATATATATATATTTATAGACATTTTCTTTGACCTTTTTTTTTCTTCTTCTTTCTTCTTCTACTATTATTGAATATTAAACTACTTAAACTGTTTAGAGTGTGAATTAACAAAGATAGGAATTGTTAGTAAATATTTTTTGATTTATATAATGAAAAGATAAATAGCAATAATAATAATAATAATAATAATAAGCTCTTAATAGAAATCCACAAAATAGAAAATTGATATTTAAATGATTAAGAACTAATCCTTCTTTTCTATCTCCCTATCTCAAAACACGAACAATACTCTCCAATACTCTCCCTTATTGTACTTTAATGAATTTCTGACTTTTATTCGATTCCTTTAAACTTTAGACTTGCTACTCCATTTCATTCTTCCCTCTTCTTCTCCTTAGTAGCTAGTAATAAATTTATGAAAGTGTGGAATAACTTTTTCAGCAAAGTGATCATGTCAACAACAACTACTGTGACTAAACCAATTAAGAAACCAACTCTGGTAACACCTTCAGCAACAGGGCAAAAACTGATAACAGAGATGGCAACTACTGAAAAACAAGGACAAGCACCTTCACTACACACTATGCAGGCCACATTAGATAGAATACAAGAATTTATGATGACACAACAAGAAACAATGGTTAAAATGCAGCAAACAATATTTAATAATCAAGAACAGACCAATGAAAATTTTGAAGAAGTCAAGGGAAACATCAAAAAATTAGATAATAGAATGGAGGTAATCCAGGGAGTGGTAGCAAAACATGAACATCAAATTAAAAATTTAGAGGAAAAAACAGACAACCGACAAAAAAATAGAGGAAACAGAAGAATTACTAAGAGCAAAAAACAAAGAATTAGAGGGAGCTATCGCCCTCCTCGAAATGGAGAAATCAGCATTCTACTTAAGGTTCCAAAACATACCAGAGGTGAAAGAGGAGGAATTGCGTGAACAGGTAGTAGAGATATTAGCAGTAGCTTTACAGGTAGAAAAAGAAGAAATAAATAGACACATAGATGAAATTTACAGAGTACAAACAAACTTTGCCAAAAGACATAAACTACCCAGGGAGGTACATGTACGATTCACAAAAAAAGCAATAAGAGATGAAATTTATAAAACCACGAGAATGGAACAAATACTACATAAGGAAAGAGAAATCAATGTATTAAAACGAATTCCCAAACGAATAAGAGAAAAGAGAAGAGACCTACAATACTGTACTGCAAAACTAATAAGGCAAGAAATTCCTTTTAGGTGGTTGATTCCGGAAGGAATCCTAGTGACGTGGAAAGGAAAAAAAATTAAGATAGAAACAATGGAAGAAGCAGATCAATTTATCGAAACACACTTAGAAAAGGAAGGAGAGAGCAGTGCAGAGGGAGAGGGACAAAGCCAGGAAGAAAAAGAAATGATAGAAGAAATGGAGAGAATGAAAAGACAAGAGAGAGAGGGAGATAGGAGGGTGAAAACAAAAGAAGTAAAGACCGCGAGATTAACAAGAGCAACAAGTAAAAAATAAGATGCAAAATCAAATTAAAATATTTTCAGTTAACATAAATGGAATCAATTCACCAATAAAAAGAAGACAAATACTCAACAGACTACAGAAACAAGGTGCAGACATTACATGTTTACAGGAAGTTCATATTAAAAAAGAAGAATATAAGTTATTACAATACCCCAAGATAGGTAATCTCTTTACATCCCTGGCCGACTCAAGGAAAAGAGGAATAGCATTATATATCAAAAATTGGTTAACCCCTAAACAAATATATAGAGATACAGAAGGAAGAATACTCATAGTGGAAATTACAATAGACAAAACTAAAATATTACTAATAGTTATTTACGCCCCTAACAATGGACAAAAAGAATTTTATAAAAAACTATACCAACAAATCATTAAATTAGACAGAGAAAACATTTGTATAATCGGAGATTTTAATGCAGTGGTAGATGTTAAAGAAGATTATAAAACGGGACCAAAAAAAAATATGGAAAGGAAAACTCTACCTAAAATTTTTTTTGAAATGGTGAATGAATTTAAAATAAAAGATATATGGAGAGAAAGACACCAGAAACAGAATCAATATACATATTTTTCAAACCCACATCAATCCTGGTCTAGACTCGACATGGTCTGGTCAAATATAGAACCAATTATTAAAATAGACAGTGTAGAAATAGAACCCAATACGTGGGCGGACCATAACCCTATAATAATTACAATAAGAGGAACGAGTAAGGTAAGAAGGAGATGGATGATGAACCAGAAAACAATAAAAGAAAAAGAATTTAAACAATATATGGAGAAAGAATTAACTTTCTTTCTACAGGAGAATTGGAACGAGGACACATCTATACAAAATATTTGGGACACTATGAAAGCATATATAAGAGGATTAACTATTGCATACTCTATTAAAAGAAATAAAGATAAAAATAAGCAAATTAAGGACTTACAAAACAAGATAGGGGAATTGGAACATAAATTACAAGAGATGCCACAAAATAAAGAAATAAAAGAAGAAAAAGAATTAACTAAACACAAAATAAATCTAATACTACAAGAAGAAATCGCATTAAAAATTAAGACATCCAAACAGAATTATTTTGAACATGCTAACAAACCAGGCAGATGGTTGGCCTACAGATTAAGAAAAGAAAAGGAAAAAAAAACAATACAACCATTAGAAGATTCGCTAGGGAAAATGCAGTTTGAAATAGAGGGAAAAAAAGACATAGCACGAGAATATTATAGAGAGCTATACAGTAAGGATACTATACAACTCCAGAGCATACAAGAGTATTTAAAAAATTCTAATATAGTGCAACTACCAGACGATATTAAAGATAAGATGGATGAAGAAATAACATTGATTGAATTAGAAAAAGCTATTAGAAATCAGAAAAACAATAAAACCCCAGGACCGGATGGTATTCCAGCAGAGTACTACAAAGAATTACAAACGATTTTAAAAAAATATACAACTAATTACATACAATGAAGTACTAACAAAAGGAGCAATCCCAGATTCATGGACAGAGGCACTAATAACAATCATTCCAAAAGACATCAATATGAAACATAAGATCCAGAGTTACAGGCCAATCTCGCTCTTAAATTCAGACTACAAAATCTTTGCGTCTATAATGGCGGAAAGACTAAAAAAAAACACTTACCAAAATTATACATTCAGATCAAAATGGCTTCCTACCAAATAGACATATTAAAAACAATATAAGAACAATTACAAATATTTTAGAATACTATGAGACACACCCAGGGGAATCCATGGCACTCATATTTTTAGATGCCCAAAAGGCATTTGATAACCTAAACTGGGACTTTATAATAAATCAATTGAATAAAATGAATTTTGGAGAGAATTACAAAAGGACAATCAAATCAATATATTCAAAACAAACTGCTAAAATTCTTATAAATGGAGAAACTTCAAAAAATTTCAATATAGAAAAGGGAGTTCGACAAGGCTGTCCCCTCTCCCCATTATTATTTATACTATCATTGGAATCATTATTACAAAAAGTAAGAGAAAATAAAGAAATAAAAGGACTTAAGATAAAAGAGCAGGAATATAAATTACAAGCATTCGCTGACGACTTGGTTTTCAACATAGAAGAACCATTAGAGACAGGACCAATTTTACTAAAAGAAATAAATGAATTCGGGAAAGTAGCAGGTCTGAAAATCAATAAACAAAAAACTAAAATAATAATCAAAAACCTGACAGACATACAAAATAAGGAACTAGAAAAGAAATTAGAACTACAAATTGTTAAGAAAATAAAATATCTAGGAATCAATCTGTCAGCAAAATGCACCACAATAAAAGAAGCAAATTATATGGAAATTTTAAAACAAATTGAAAAAAAATTAGATAAATGGAATAAATTACAAATCTCTCTAATTGGTAGAATCGCAGCGATTAAAATGTCAATATTACCTCAAATTTTGTACCTATTCCAAACCATTCCAATCAAATTAGAGAAAAAATATTTTGAACAACTAAATAAAATACTAACCAAATTTATATGGGCCGGAAAAAAACCAAGAATTAAATTAAAATATTTACAACAAAATAGGAATCAGGGAGGATTCGGACTACCGGACTTTGAATTATATTATCAAGCATCCGCCTTAACATGGATAAAGGATTGGATTCAAATTAAAAATAGACGTTTACTGGTACTAGAAGGTTATGACTTACATTTAGGGTGGCATGGATTCCTCTGGGATGATAAACATAAAACACACTCATACTTCAAAAGACATAAAATTAGAGACTCTCTCTTAGGAACTTGGCTTAAGATCAAAAAACAATACTACACTAAAATACCACCCTGGTTCTCTGGTATGGAAGCCATTACACACCCAAACACAACGAATCTGGAAAAAATGGTCACATATGAAGAAATACTGGAAGAAGGAGGTGCCATAAAATCTATAGCAAAACTGGAACAAGAAGGAATCAAGATTGATTGGTGGCCATATTTCCAAATTAGGAACAGATTAGAAAACGACAAGAGAAAATATGGAATACAAAAACTCAAATCAGAATTAGATAAAATTTTACTAGATCAAGAACCAAAAGCAATAACTAAAATATACAAATTTCTCCTAAAAAACAAAACACAAAAAGACATAATAAAAGGAAATATGATAAGCTGGACGAAAAATTTCGGACATGAGATGCAAATTAATGAATGGGAAAAAATTTGGAACCAAAACTACAAAATGACAAAATCAGTTTCATATAAAGAAAATTATTATAAAGTATTCTATAGATGGCACCTCCCTCCAGCGAGATTGGCAAAAATGTATAAAAACTTATCACCAAATTGTTGGAGATGCCAACACAAAATTGGATCTTACTATCAAATGTGGTGGACCTGTCCAAAAATAAAAGCCTTCTGGAATACAATCAAAAACTGGTTAAAAGAAATCACACAACAAGATATAGATATCACACCGGAAATTTTCCTATTGGGAAACATAAATCAAAAAATGCAAAAGAAATACTATTATATTATTCTACATATACTAACAGCGGCGAGAATAACGATAGCACAAAATTGGAAATTAAACGATATTCCCGAGGAAAGCAGTGTAATTAGTAAAATTCTGGACTGTGCCGAAGCAGATAAACTAACCATGGAACTGAAAGGAAAGGAAGACTCCGACTACTATGAAATCTGGAATTTATTTTACAATTGGTACGAAAAACGAAAACAAATAACATCAATGTAATAAATAGAAATATAAGCCAAATAAGGCATATAGAAATTGAACTAGAGAATTTATAGAGAAAACAGTTATATTGTATTACTATATATGTATACTAAGATATTACTAAACCAACAATGCCTTATTTTTTTTCTGTACTATTATTACTATTATTATCTATACTACTACAAATATTACTATTGTTATATCATTATAAATATTATGGTTAAACTTTACTACCACTACGTTTGATTTATAAAATACAATGCAAAATATGAGACAAAATTCGAAAACCATGTTAAATTAAATGTTAAATATATATTTGCCGTAGAACAAACGATAGAAATAGACAGCTTTATAGCTGTATGCGCTTTTTATGTTTTGTATATGTTTATATTGTACTTGTCAATGTCGTAAATGTTTTTCTTTTGTATGTTTCTGTTTTTTAAATGTAAATAACCTAATAAAAACTATTTAAAAAAAAAAAAAGAAATTCAAGGTTTTGCTAATCTGACTCAAGGACCTTTAAACCAGTACTGTGTTGATGATCAGACATACAGATTGTTAGATGATAAGGTGGGCAGTTAATTTTCCCAAGGGGCCACACAAGAAACTGGGACTGTTGTGGAGGGGCTCCCCATTTTGTCGAGTGGAGTGGTGAGAAAATTGACTTGCTTGAGCTGTGGTGCTAGAGAAGGTATATTTCTTGGACAGCAAAGGTAAACAACAAGCAAGTATTGGAGTGCATAGGACCACACATGCCACTAGAAAGAAAAATCATTTAGCTACATCTCACTTATTTTGGCCACGTCTTGCAGGGGAATTCACTGGAGAAAGCAATTATGTTTGGAACAGTTAGCGGTAAAAGGTAAACCAGGCCACCAAAAATGGTTGGACACCATCAAAGCTGACACTAGCCAGAGCATAGAAAGACTCAAAAAAGTAGTTCAGGATTAGAAGACATGGAGAAATCCATAGAATCACTAAGAGTTGGACATGACTGAAAGGATAACATCATCATCATCATCACCATCATTATCATCATCATGTTCCAATATCTCAAGGGTTGCCACAAAGAAGAGGGAGTCAAGCTATTCTCCAAAGCCCCTGAGGCAGTGGTGGGTTTCACTTACTTTTGCTACCAATTTGGGAACGGGAGCATGCGTGCGACGCTTCTGCGCATGCACAGAACCTTCTGCGCATGCGCAGAACATCCGCGATGATGTCCGGGCAGGTGGGTGGAGCCGCCCGCCGCTGCTGCTACTGGTTTTCCCAAACCGGGGCGAACCGGTAGAAACCCACCACTGCCCTGAGGGCAGGACAAGAAGCAATGGGTGGAAACTAATCAAGGAGAGAAGCAACCTAGAACTAAGGAGAAATTCCCTGACAGTTAGAACAATTAATCCGTGGAACAGCTTGCCTCCAGAAGTTGTGAATGCTCCAACACTGGAAGTTTTTAAGAAGGTATTGGATAACCATTTGTCTGAAGTGGTGTAGGGTTTCCTGCCTAAGCAGGGGGTTGGACTAGAAGACCTCCAAGGTCCCTTCCAACTCTGTTATTCTATTCTATCATCATCATCATCCATGCTATAGACATGGATGATCCAAGAAATTGATTTCTGTGTGAGAACCAGGCCAACAGATGTCCTTACACAATCCTTCTCTCTGCCATTAATTCATGCACTGAATCTTGTTCTGAACCCTTTCTGGAGAAATAAGAATTCTTTGGTGATCATCCCAGCTACAACATCCAACTCATGAACTGAATAGCTCATGAGTCACCGATCTAGGTCGGGTTTTCATTGAACAAGTTGTAGGAATCCAGCGCTAGTAACAAATTCAACAAGCCATGGGAAACTCAAAGAGTTTTACATATGGCAAGCAGCTCTCCAGAGAGAGTTGATAGAGAGAGTCAGCATTCAGCAGAAATTCCTGCATTTGACTGCAGCTCTGATTGCCTAATCACAGCCCTTGGAGAAGGCTCCTCTGTTTAAGACAAGTGTCATTCAAGATTATCTTTTCAATCAGAACCCTCAGAAGAAACCCCAGTTTGTTTAATAGAGACAGTTAATCTGACGGGAGCAGAGTCAAGTTTTGGCAAAGAGCTGTGGTTGAGATTGTTGGCCTACAGCCGCCAAGCAGTAGGAGGTGTGTGGGTTGTAAAAAAAACTGACATACCTTTCCCTTATTAACTGCCAAGTGAGAACGCCTACCTGGGTCCTACTGCAGAATATTAAACCAGGATATTTTTCTTTTCTTTTTTTAAATTTTTTTTTATTATTTTTCTTCATTAAACATCTGAATATTTTGATACAGATCTACACCCGTTTTTACAACGTTGTTATATCTCAATTATGCACATTAAATCATAAATTTACAGTCTCTTCTGTCTTTGTTTTCTTCTCACGTTGTCACACAGTCTTTCCTCTTTTTTTTAGTCCAGTTGTACCATCTAGTCCATGTTTTGTAGTATTCTGAGTTGCTTTGTCCTTTGAGTTGAATAGTCAGCATGTCCATTTCAGCACATCTATATAGTTTGTCCATTAGTATATTTTCTGGTGGGATTTGATTGTCTTTCCAATATTGTGCATATGTTATTCTAACAATGGAATTCACCCCAGAATTTTTCCTTCTGGGGATAATGGAAAAACAACATCCAAAAAATATACAATATTTAATACTACATATTACAACTGCGGCAAGAATAACAGGATATTTTTCAAATTAAGATTCATTGCTCTTTTAGCCTAAAGGAAGGCCCACCTGTCGCTGAATTCAGCCGATATTGGTTTGCATTGGCGCCCAGCTATTTTATTTTAATGAACATTAAATATGTAAATGAAGAAGGTTTTCTTTCTTTCTTTCTTCCTTCCTTCTCTTTCTTTCTTTCTTTCTTTCTTTCTTTCTTTCTTTCTTTCTTTCTTTCTTTCTTTCTTTCTTTCTTTCTTTCTTTCTTTCTTTCTCTTTCCAAGAAAAAACAGCTCTAAACATTTGTTTGCACACTGTCAGGGTTTCAGGACAAGGACATGCATTGACATCAGCCTGAAATAGCATCCTCGTGTTATGACGTGCCTCTAAGGTGTTGCCTTGGTTGTGTTTTAAGAGCTGACAGCCTGCTTAGCACGGATTTGGGGATTTTAAAGAAATTTTGATTAAGCAACTTTGGAGAGAGAACTACCTATCCGAAACAAGCGAGCCTTCTTCCTTTCCCAGGCAAATAGTTTATTTCATGAAGGCAGATATATTTGCAGTAATTTCCTAGACAATCTTTTTTACATCTATGTAGGTGGAAAGGGTAGATAGGTGAGGAATATTTCTGTAGCTTAAGGGGAAGGTTTGCCAGTTTGGCATAGTGGTTATGGCAGCAGCTAGAAACCAGGAGACTGTGAGTTCTAGTCCTGTCTTAGGCTGAAAGCCGGCTGGGTGACTTTGGGCCAATCAACAGGAGACTGTGAATTCTAATCCTGCTTTAGGCATGAAATCTGGCTGAAGTATCTTTGTGCCAATCACCAGGAGATGATGAGTTCTGGTCCCAACTTAGGCACAAAAACAAGCTTAGTGACTTCGGGCCTGTCACCAGGAGATTGTGAGTTCTAGTTCCCCTATAACAATAATGGCGAACCTATGGCACGCGGAGCCATATCTGCCGGCACGCGAGCCGTTGCCCTAGCTTAGCTCCAGCACGTATGTGCGTGCCAGCCAGCTGATTTTTGGCTCATGCGGAGGCTCTGGGAGGGCATTTTTAGGCTTCCGGAGGGCCTCTGGGGGGCGGGGGAGGGCATTTTAGCTCTCCCCAGGCTCTAGGAAAGCCTCTGGAGCCTGGGGAGGGCAAAAAACGGGCCCACCGGAAGTCAGGAAATGGGCCATTTCTGGCCTCCAGAGGGCCTCTGGGGGGGTAGGGGAAGCCATTTTCGCCCTCCTCAGACATTGAATTATAGGTGTGGGCACTCGTGCGTGTGCGATAGCACGCACACATGCGCTTTCGGCACCTGAGGAAAAAAAAAGGTTCGCCATCACTGCCCTATAAGCATGAAGGCCTACTGGATGACTTTGGGCCAGTCACTCTCTGTCAGAGGTGAAAATTAATCTTACAAAGGAGAAATAGATCTTTTCCCGGACATCAAACATTAGAAAAGAAACCGCAGTTTAAAAGTCTAAGTCAAAATGTTTATTTCGGTACAAAACAATAAATTCTCGTTATTCTACATCTCTGATATAAAAATAGGTCTTGCTTCAATGGAAGCCAGGAACAGAAGGAGAGAATGGAATGTACACATGCGTATAAGAACATATCAGGAATAAACCATTAAACATATCAGGAATAAACCATAATTAATAGGGATGAATAGGGATACATGAATAGGGATGCATCTCCCTGCATATACATATAACAGGCAATAATCACACCGTGACACTCTCTCTCAACCCAACCCACCTCACAGGGTTGTTGTTGTGAGGAAAATAGGAGGAGGAAGGAGTATTGGGTATATTCACTTCCTTGAATTATTTGTAAAAAAATAATGAAGGCATAAATAAAAAAGTGTTCCAATAGCAACACCATAGAAATAATAATCTGCCCCCTAGCATCGGATATGACCCAAAGAACTTCACCAAGGGCTAGTCAGGGTCAGGGTTCTTGGGACAGAAACTAAGTGTTCGAATTGCGAGTCTTCTGGGCCAAAGACCTATTTATTGGCTTAGCTGATAGCGGAGAACTGAAAATGCCTATTCAGAAGTAGGTTCCATTGAGTTCAATGGGGTTTTGCTTACTGGGGTTATCCTGCACATGTTTATACAAGAAACGTAAGCTATCTGAACAATTGCTGATGCAAAAGTTCAAGCTCTGAACAATAGTCAGGAAATCTGAGATAAAAAGAGAATATTTTCAGCTTGAATAAGTCTATTGTCTAGCTTTTAGCTTGTATATGATCCTAAAATTAACAGCATTTTAAAACTTTATCCAGTTTTTAAAAAATTAACCATTCTTTTTTAAAATGATAATAATAATCACAGCCGCAGTAATAAGTGAAAAATATAACTTCTTTGGAACCTGAACATCTTTGAATAAGCAACAAATACATGCATAGAAGTAAATGTATATACGTGTGTGTGTGTGTGTGTGTGTGTGCATAATTTATTAATACGTGGGAGACAAGTAAAACTAACTTAATTGTAGCATATTAACAAGTATAATACTACTAAGGACAGCCTGCATTTTTCTATAGAAAAACATTTCCCTAAATTGTTCCTTGTATGGAACATGAAGGGTATTTTCTATGAATTTCCCTACTCTCTGTTGGGGTGGGGTGGGATCTATGATGTTCAAATGTTAGATTTGGACTATGGTCCTTTGAACTTTAGAATCTCAGGATGCAATATCAGAAGCAACCCTAAGTGATATGCAAAGTCCAAGAACAATAAAAGGTTGTTCAACCCAATGTAGGGTCTTTTACCTCTCTTGTCATTATTGTTTCCTTCCTGACCTAGACCAATGTGTGGACTTCAACAAAATCTATATCCTGGATGGCACATAGAGCTACTAAAAAAAAAAACATTGGATGTGGTTCCTCAAGTACAAGGGGGTCAAATTCAAGGTCCATGGGTCAGACCCGGCCCATGGGGTGCTTAGATGTGGCCCGTGGGGCCGCCCTGGAAACAGTGAAGGACCGGCCCGAGGTGCCTCTGCCAGCCAAAACAGAGCTCGGGAGGGCCGTGGGCAGCCCTTCCAAGCTCCATTTTTGCTGGCAGAGGGTTGCAGGAGGCTATCGCAGCTGAAAACGGAACTCGGGAGCCCGTTTTATTATTTATTATTTATTATTATTTATTATTTGGTTCTTCTATGCCGCCCTACTCCTGAGGGACTCAGGGCGTTTTGCTGGCAGAGCGCTCCGGCCACCATAGATGCCCCCAACACAAGTGATGAGCTGGCCACACCCACCCTGGCCACGCCCACCCCTGCCCCCCAACAGTAAACACAACCCTGATGCGGCCCTCATTGAAATAGAGTTTGACACCCCTGCTCTAGTACAGTACCTTGAACAATGGTTTTTATTCTTTGTGAGGTTTGTGAATTTCTTTTCTTTGTGAATTTCTTTCCATGAAAATACAGAGAACAAAACCAGTGAATAAATTAAAGAAAGTACAGATAGTCCTCAACTTTCAACAGTTCATTTAGTGAACATTCAATGTTATAACGGCCCTGAAAAAAAAGTGACTTATGACTATTTTTCACACTACTGCTGTGGTCTCCCCATGGTACACCTGATCAAAATTCGGATGCTTGGCAACTGGCATGGGTTTATGACGGTTGCAGTGTCCCAGGGTCATGTGACCCCCTTTTGCGACCTTCTGACAAACAAAGTCAAAGGGAAAGTCAGATTCACTTTACAACTGTGTTGCTAACTTAACAATTCTGGGTGGGTCCATTCTCTTAGAACCAATGCATCTCGTGTAGGTAGCATAGGTAATCTATGTCCCTTTAGACCAGGGGTGGGTTCGGACTGGTTTGGACCGGTTCGCCCGAACCAGTAGCAACCCACTGGTGATGTCACGATGACATCACCGACCCGGTGCGGTCGGTGCCGGTCCATGGGCGCCGCCATCTTCTTTTTGCATTTTTTTTGAATTTTTTTTTGATTTTTTTTTTCTTCTGAGCATGCACAGAAGCCGAGTTTCTGGCACTGTGCATGTGGTCACAATCTTGTTTTTGGCTTTTAAAAAATTATTATTGTTATTCGGATTTTTCAGCACTGCGCGTACACACATGCGCGCCCACGGGGCGCGGGAGGAAGCAAACCGGCAGCGAGGTAAGTTAGAACCCATCCCTGCTTCAGATGCTGCTAAACTACAGCTTGCAGCATTCACAGGCAGCATTTCTAATGATAAGGGATGCTGGGAATTGTAGTTCAATGGCTGGTTGTGAAAAAGAAATATCCAAGATTTATTCATTTATTGATTTGCCAACTTCATTATTTTTACAATTAACGCAAGGTGGCAAACATATCCAACACACCTTCCCCCTCCTATTTTCCCTATAACAATAATCCCATGAGGTGGGTTGGGCTGAGAGAGAGAGTAACTGGCCCAAAAACACCCAGCTGGCTTTCATGCCGGACTTGAACTCATGATCTCTGGCTTTCTAGCCTGATAACTTAACCCCCTAGGCCACACTGGCTCTTATGAGTGAAACAAAGTGTATATTTGAAGGACATTTGTTGGGGAATTTTATTGTATGTCATGTGGATGCCATCCACTTAAATAAAAAAAAGGCTCATTTTGAGATAAAATGGCTTGAGTCTTCGACATGTATTATTATGTGATAAGTGGCCCACTGAAAGACTTATAACAATAGCTGATGGCAAAGTTCCAAAGAATTAACATTAGCAACAACTTTGGCCTTGCATTTCTATAGAAGCAAATTGAGATGTTCCAGGTGTTTATTCAGAGCAATACATTTAAAAAACCAAAAACATCGTGGAATAGTGTGCAGCAGTGGCAACTTTAAGATGCGCGGACGTCAGCTCGATGAACTGAATGAAATATTATTAAATCAATCATTTTTTTTTCGCCTGTCTATTCTTTGTACTTATCCAGTAACAGGAGTAGGAGTAGGAGAGGCAGAGCCAGCAGATGGAGTCAAGAGAGTAATAACCTTGGAGTCATTACGTTCCCACAAGTCATTCAAGTCCAATCCTTCTTGAATTCCACCAAATAGCACCAATTGAGTGCTGACTATTAGTTGACTAGATTCTTGTGTATAGGTTTTTAGCAATAAACCACCTTAACTGGAACTTATCATGAAGAGCTGCGGTGGCGCAGTGGTTAGAGTGCAGTACTGCAGGCTACTTCTGCTGATCATCGGCTGCCAGCAGTTTGGCAGATCGAATCTCACCAGGCTCAAGGTTGACTCAGCCTTCCATCCTTCCGAGGTGGGTAAAATGAGGACCCAGATTGTTGGGGGCAATATGCTGAACTCTGTAAACCGCTTAGAGAGGGCTGTAAAAGCACTGTAAAGCGGTATATAAGTCTAAGTGCTATTGCTATTGCTAAGTGCTATGTGGTCCTGATTCTTTGCATCTAAGAATGACCACGTTATTCCACTGAGCCTGCCCTATTGTTTTTAGTAGGGAATTTTATATGAGGAAAATTGAAAAAAAAATCCATCTTTAAGACCAAGTGTTGTTGTTGTTGTTGTTGTTGTTTAGCAGGGCAACCTGGTCTACCCAATTATGGGATGGAGCATACTGCTTCCATTTTCGACTTTCAGCCCCAATCCAGGAGCCTTCACAGGCAGTCGCTTTCCCGACAAACTATTTTTGTGCTAAATTGATGTTTTACCGACATAAATTTATTTCTTTGTTGGTAAAACATAAATTTAACACATCTTTGAGGCCATGACAAGTTCCCCCCCACTGTACATAATCAATTCAAATTCAATTCAATTCAAATCTTTATTTATCCGTGGGCTGTCGGATTCCTGAATGTGAAATAACATCGTAACTACGTAGTAGGATGGACTTGCAGGGCCAGCATAACATGTAACATGTTCACACTGGTGTAATAGGACTGAGTGTTTGTTAATATGATTTATTGGGTTAGGGATTTTCTGTCTTCACTGTGAGTT
This sequence comes from Diadophis punctatus similis, assembly GCA_023053685.1. Lineage (NCBI taxonomy): Eukaryota > Metazoa > Chordata > Lepidosauria > Squamata > Dipsadidae > Diadophis > Diadophis punctatus. The sequence continues at coordinate 72,373,092 of JALIGW010000005.1, forward strand.
GTATTGTGTTGGGGGGGGTGCACTGAGGGAGCTTAACCAAATCTCGTTGTACATATTTTGTGCAGTGACAATGTCACGATGTGAATAATTGCCAGTTGTGCATCTCTACTGTTTTCTAAGGTTTATTTCTAATCAAGCAGACATGTGATATGTTTTACTACGCATGCGTGCATTCCAGGAGTTTTGTCTACTCCCACTTCCCTTTCTTCTTCGATGCCTGCCGAAGGCAGACGTGAATCCATTAGCTGAGAAGATGTAGTTTATTAAGGGTTTATTTTTGTTTTGTTTATTTTGAAGAGCTGAAGTGGTGCAGTGGTTAAATGCTGCGACTGCAGGCTGACTGCTAGTTCAGCAGTTCAGCTGTTCAAATCTCACTAGGCTCAAGATTGACTCAGCCTTCCATCCTTCTGAGGTCGGTAAAATGAGGACCCAGATTGTTGGGGGCAATATGCTGAACTCTGTAAACCGCTTAGAGAGGGCTGTAAAGCACTATGAAGCGGTATATAAGTAAAGTGCTATTGCTATTGCTAACTGCTATATTGTTACTTTTGTACTGAAATAAATATTTTGTTAATTAGATTTGAATCTCGGTTTTATTTTCTAAATACGAATGACTTCGAGGAAGCAAGATCCTAAAATCGCCTCTGGTAGGAAAATTCCTATCTGACAGACAATAATGATTTGAATTGACATAATGCTGGGATAGATAAACCGATAGTTCCACCATGGTGTAATGGGACTTTATATGGTCTTGCTGAAGAAACAGAAAACTCGGAGCTCAGGAAGGCAAAAGGGAGAGAGGGGGGACGTGAAAACTCTTCTAATTCCCTTGCTGAAGTGCAGATAAAAATTCTCCTCTCAAATGACATTTTCAACGCTGTGGTATCGCCTTGAATGGCAACGGTTCCCTAGGCTCCCTGGTCTTATTCTGTTTTCCTAAGCATCCATTAATATTGAGAAATAGAGCTGGCTAGAACTGCTGGGTAACCCCATGAACTAATGAAGTAAACATTTGCCATCGCCGAGACATGGAAACAGGCCAGCCCTCCCCAGCGTACACCTGCAGAAACCTGTGATTCACCTCTGAGTCATTTGACAAACCTTTGCTGGGTAAAGCCAAGAGCGGTGTTGGGAACTGGCTGTGCTGCCAACAACGTCTTTCACATTTGGAGCAATGACACGAACAAGGCTTCCAAACAGCTCTCAGGGAAGAAAACACCGGGGTGGCGGGGGCCATGCAGAAATCCATGTGATGCTGTCTGACTTGCTAACGAAATGCATTAAGCGAGGCAACGCATCTTTTATAGGCTTAAGTCTGATTAGACCATGAAAATATGTAGGTAAATTGGTCGGGGATTTTTTTTTTTTTTTTTTTAAAGCAGAAGATCAAAGCTTGATAGGAAGAGGGTGATGAGATAAAATAAAACCATTCGGGCTAACCGAGGGAATAAGTGCTTCTCCCTCCAGCCAAAATGATTCATTAGCATTAAGTATGACAGCGTAAAATGAAATAGCCCCCTAAAAAAACAAAACAAAAAACAAAAAAAAAACCCCACCACAGTCCCAAATAAAACCAAACAAGGTAAACAGAGAGGAATCAGCAAATGGGATGGAGCGAGACCCAGAAGTCTTTTGCAAAGTTATTTTCCGTCATTATTTGCAGAATGGAAAGTAAATGTGATTAAGGCTTCTGTTGGGTCAAGGAAATATTCTTGTATGATGAGAAGACATGGGGTTGCTTCAGTGGTGAAATCCAATTTTTTTTACTACCAGTTCTGTAGGTGTGGCTCGGTGGGCGTGGTGTGGCTTGGTGGGCGTGGCTTGGTGGGCATGGCAGGGGAAGGCTACTGCAAAATCTCCATTCCCACCCCACTTCAGGGGAAGGATACTGCAAAATCCCCATTCCCTCCCCACTCCTGGGGGAAGGATATTGCAAAATCTCCATTCCCACCCCACTCTGGGGCCAGCCAGAGGTGGTATTTGCCGGTTCTCCGAACTACTCAAAATTTCCGCTACCAGTTCTCCGAACTACTCAAAATTTTCACTACCGGTTCTCCAGAACCTGTCAGAACCTGCTGGATTTCACCCCTGGGTTGCTTCTGTTCTTAAAGCGAGGCAGCTACTTCAGGAAGCGGATGTTCAGATGTGGCATTAGAGATGTGAGTTTGGGTTGATGGCATCCATATGGCACATAATAAAATACCCTCCAATATGTTCTTGGCTTCATTCATAACAGCGGATTTGGTCTAGTGATTAGGATACCAGGTTGTAAAGTGGGAAACTGTGAGTTCAATTTCCATCTTATCCATGAAAGCCACCTGGGTGACTTTGGGCCAACCACCAGGAGATGGTGAGTTCTAGTCCCACCTTAGGCATAAAAACCAGCTGGGTGACTTTGGGCCAGTCACTCTCTCTCAGCCCAACTCAGCTCACAGGATTGTTGCTGTGGGGAAAATAGGAGAAGAAAGATGTGTTGGATAAGTTCGCTGCCTTGAGTTATTTGTAAAAATAATGGAGGTGGGAAACAAACAAACATAAATTATGGAGACTGCCATGGACAATGCAACTTGCTTTGCACCCTTCGCCTATATTGAAGCTATAGCAATAGCACTTAGACTTATATACCGCTTCATAGTGCTTTACAGCCCTCTCTAAGCGTTTTACAGAGTTCAGCATATTGCCCCCAACAATCTGGGTCCTCATTTTACCGACCTCAGAAGGATGGAAGGCTGAGTCAACCTTGAGCCGGTGAGATTTGAACAGCCGAACTGCTGAACTGCAGTGCTGCACTTTAATCACTGCACCACCTCGGCTCTTATTCCATGTACAAGTCGATAAGGGATTCCATCTAAGCCAGGGGTCACCAAACTTGGCAACTTTAAGACTTGTGGACTTCAACTCCCAGAATTCTCCAGCCAGCTATGCTATGCTGGCTGGAGAATTCTGGGAGTTGAAGTCCACAAGTCTTAAAGTTGCCAAGTTTGAAGAACTCTGACCTAAGCTCACAGTCGTAATACAGCCTTTGTGGACAAAAAGTCCAATGGAGTCTCATTTCCTAATCACAATTGAATTTTTTTTTACTGCCTGTGAAATATTAAAGCCCTTCAGTTTGGCAAGTTTTTACCATATTCGCTGGATGAGTGTCAGATTTATGGCATGCTAACATTCTCTACAAGAATCTGAACTACTAATGGTAAAAGCAGATTGACAATAGATAAGAGTCAATGAAATTCAAGGTGGGCTGTACTTAGATCTCTTGTGGGCACAAAGGGACTCGAAACTGATGATGTGCTTGACTCCTCCTTTGGACTCAGCCTGGTCATCTCCTACAGTGATTCTCCTGCTTAGTAAAACCTTTTCATAAAGGCATTTTAAATACAATTTTAAGAACTAAGAAAAAAATGCTATTTTGGGGGGAATAAGTAGGAAAAGTTTGTTTAGTGGGTGATTTTAGACACTTAAAATAGATTAAGAATCTAGATGGATTTGAAATAAAAAAATTAGAAATAATTAAATATATCCTTCCCATGGGAAATTATTCTTGTTTGGGTTCTTTGGAAAAAAGCAACTTGATAGTATGGGACTTTGAAGGTTGGTCCCTAGAGAGAACTAAAATAAATTAAAGATTACAATTAAAGAAGAATACTTAGATTCAACTTGTTAACAAAGAATAGAGAATAATACTTTAACAGTGGCTGTTTCGAAGAATATTTTTAAACAATGGACCCAGGAATCAATTTTAAGAATACCTGATAACATAGATAGATGATATGTTAATGATATCACAGAAGAAGAACAAACTATGCCAGATAAGATTAAAATTATTTGAATAGGGATTTAAATATGAGAAGTTACAAGAATGATATGGAAAAAGATGATACACTGGAGATACGAATGAAATCAGATGACGTCTAAATACCTAAAGAGGACATGCAAATACCAAACTAAAAGAGTGGTTTAGATAATCTTTTTTAACTGGTTGTACAAAAGAGATCTGTTAAAGTTTTCAAGAATTTTCAGATAAGGAACAAAGAAAAAAATGAAAAGAAAGCAAGTTGTAGGACATTGTTTGAAGGGATTAAAAACCAAGATTGCTAATAGTAAGGAAAGGAATATAGAGTAGACTTATTTGATCAAGGTTAAAGTAGATATTAATTATTTCTGGTAACCTTTAATGGATTGCTGATAAGGAATGAATTATAAGGTTTTTGGATTTTGTTTTGAGTTAAGAGTTGGGAACAGTTGGGAATGTGAGAAGAGGAGAACATTTATTGTATTTTAAGAGAATCACTAAAATATACTTGTTACCAAAGTTTTTCCCCATTTTTTCTTTTCTACACTTTCTATTTTTATTCTTATATTTCTTGTAGTTTCCATTAGTTTTTCTTTTTTCTATTGTAATCTCTAATAAAATTATTATTTAGAAACAGAATCCCGATCAAGCTTACCATGTTATTAATGGGGTATATCCTCCCCTTAGTATTTAATAGACTTTATGCAATAACAGAACAATAATGTGTAAGGACATGCCTTAAAAATAACATAAACATATAAGTATATATACTTAAGATCCTTATGTGATTACATGCAGGGACATGTTTTATACTATATAAGCACACTCAAATAAGGAATGCTGTTATGTCTGATTGAACCTTGAATGGTTTCTGATTTTCAATTGGACAGTATAAAACAGACACAAATTGTGTCCTGCATTAAGTTACAACTTCACATGGTATTCACTGGTTCACAAGTCAATGAGAAAATGGACTTGGTAAGACCACACTTGGAATATTGCATCCAGTTTTGGTCACCACGATATAAGAAAGATGTTGAGTCTCTAGAAATACTACAGAGAAGAGCAACAAAGATGATTAGGGGACTGGAGGCTAAAATGTATGAAGAATGGTTGCAGGAACTGGGTATGTCTAGTCTAATGAAAAGAAGGATTAAGCTTCTTTTGATAGCAATCTTCCAACATCTAAGGGGCTGCCACCAGGGGTGAAATTCAGCAGGTTCTGACAGGTTCTAGAGAATCGGTAGCGGAAATTTTGAGTAGTTCGGAGAACCGGCAAACACCACCTCTGGCTGGCCCCAGAGTGGGGTGGGAATGGAGATTTTGCAATATCCTTCCCCCAGGAGTGGGGTGGGAATGGAGATTTTGCAGTATCCTTCCCCTGCCATGCCCACCAAGCCATGCCCACAGAACCGGTAGGGGAAAAAATTGAATTTCACCCCTGCCACAACCTATTCTCCAAAGCACCTGAGGGCAGGACAAGAAGCAATAGATGGAAACTAATCAAGAAGAGAACCATAAAAGAGGAACACATAAAATTATCTGCTACAATGTCCTACCTGTCAATGACTACTCCAGTTTCAATAGATACAAACTTAACGTAAACCGCTCCAAACTCGATTGCAGAAAATACAACTTCAGCAACAGAGTGGTCAATGCCTGGAATGCACTACCTGACTGTGTGGTTTCTTCCCCAAGCCCCCAAAACTTTAACCTTAGACTGTCTACTGTTGACCTCACCCCATTCCTAAGAGGTCTGTAAGAGGGCGTGCATGAGCGCACCAACGTGCCTACTGTCCCTGTCCTAATATTCCCATGTATTCCTAACCATCTCATGTATTCATAACCATGTTTATACATTTTATGTATTCATAATCATGTTTATACTTTTTCTGTAATCTTATATATGCTTGACTAAATAAATAAATAAATAAATAAATAAATAAATAAATAAATAAATAATATAATAAAATAAAATAAAAAATAAAAAATAAAAAAAATAAAAAATAAAAAAATAAAAAAATAAAAAAAATAAAAAATAAAAAATAAAAAAATAAAAAATAATAAAATAATAAAATAATAAAATAATAAAATAATAAAATAATAAAATAATAAAATAATAAAATAATAAAATAATAAAATAATAAAATAATAAAATAATAATAAAATTAAAAATTAAAAATAGAAAATAAATAAAATAAATAAAAAATAAAAAAAACCAACCTAGAACTAAGGAGATAACAGAACACTTAATCAGTGGAACAGCTTGCCTCCAGAAGTTGTGGGTGCTCCAACACCGGAGGTTTTTAAGAAGAGATTGGTCAGTTATGGTATCTCCTGCTTCAGTAGGTGGTTGGACTTGAGGACCTCCAAGGTCCCTTTATTCTGTTATTTTTGAGAGATACAATCCAGTCTTTACTCACATGCATTTTGCATTCATCACATGACAGAGCAGTTCTCATTTGGACAAAAAAAACCATTTATCACAAAAAAAAGTGAAGATCCAAATAGGACCGAGATTTGTACGAAATCTGAAGATCATTAGAGAGGCAAATTTAGAAATCATCAGTATAATTTAAGTAAAAATAATAATTTACACACAGTTATATAAAAATGAGATGAGCAGCTATTTATATCAAATGAATGAATGAATGAATGAATGAATGAATGAATGAGCAATTATTCTCATTAAATGAAAAAGAAAATACTTGTCTTTACAGTGGATTTAGAAAGAGATAAAGGATACTTTTAGAGGATTTTCCTCAGCAAAGTAGAATATGTACACACCTTAAACTGTGGTGCTAGAATGGGAAATAAGATTGTATTTTGATTCTTCCTTCATGTAACATCCACCTGCTTGGAATTTAAGAAAACAAAAACATACCATATTTGTCAGTGTAACAGAAAGAACTGGGGAAAATTTTTATGGGCAAAGATTTGTTTGTTTTGTTCCTCATATGGGGAACAAGTTTCAAATTTCATACGAACAAACACAGTTCCAAATTTTAACATGACGTAGAAAATCAAAGCCATGATAGACACCACTATCACCACCATATAACTGAAATAGATTATCTGACTGAAATCATCGCCTCACACACCTTAATTAAGCTTCAATAGTGCAAAGAGCATTGAATTTATTAATCCAGTTTTAACAACCCACGGAGGGGGAAGTGTTATTCAGCTATATGCCTTTGTCTGTTGGAGGTAAAATAAGATGTAATAAAATAGTACTATAGGAGCAGGGAAAGATAGATAAAAACAATCTTTTGTAACAGACCATTTTGCTATAGATTTTGAAATGTGAGGAGTTAAACTGAAGACAAAAAGACTGTTTATCTATAGACTTGATTAATTAGAAGAGAACTGTAGATATTGTTCTCTAAAAGAATCTTAAAAGTTGGCCATTTAGAGCAGTTAAATTACAGCCATTGTGTTTAAATTGCATTGACTCTGTCAAATCCTACATCATAACAGAGGAAGCAAAGCGAAGATAGGGTGTATTTTCTGTGATCTTTTCTTAAGATTTAGAGCTTCTTCTAGGATTTCTTTTGTCACTGTAAAGACAATAATCCATTGTGTACTCCTGTTACTAATGATTCTGTAAAGATTGTCTGCTCTGAAAGATAATTAGAAAGGGTGAAATTTAATTCCATTAAAGAGTGCTGGGTTGTGACATAATGAAATTTCATGGCAAAATGGCAGACTTACTTTAGAGTCAATACTTAGAGCTTTCATGTGGACCAAACAAGTAAAGTTATAAACTTCATCTTGTTAGGATGAGAATAAAATCTCATAGAGGCGACGTTTGGATCTTTACTTGGAATTCAGACAGTTAGAAATAAAACCGAGATTAAATGTCTAATAGAAAATATTTATTTCAGTACAAAAACAATAAATCCTGAATAATTACATCTTTGCTAAGAAACACGGCCGTTCAGGTCAAGAGCCAAGGCAGAAGAGAATTAATGGTGGATAGGAATGTAGACATGCGCAGAACATCATATCACGTGTTCTGCTTATATTGGAAAGTACCATCATATTTAGGATAGGGGTGCATCACCCTGCACAGACTCACAACTGACAATATTCACTACGTGACACATCTTGATTCCACTCTTCCTACCAGCAAGAAGTATTGGTGTTGGGTTTCCCCACTCCACCCCACCCATTTTCTTTTAAACTATCTAAAACACAGCATATTAGGACTATTAGAGGGGTTTTCGGGGGGGGGGACCCAACATCATGTTAGGATTTTTCAAGAAAGTCTAACAAAAAACAAGTTGGGGAGGTCTAATGGAAAGAGAACTGGAGAAAAAATTTGGAACTTTGTTACTGTATATATGTTGACAGCAGCAGTAGTTTCAGAAACCCCTGCAGATTGCTATCTCCTAAACACTTTCATTATACAGTATATGAGCCGTGGTGGCCCAGTGGTTAGAGTGCGGTACTGCAGGCTACTTCTGCTGACTGCCGGCTGACTGCAATTTGGCAATTCAAATCTCACCAGGCTCAAGGTTGACTCAGCCTTCCATCCTTCCGAGGTGGTTAAAATGAGGACCCAAAATGTTGGGGGCAATGTACTGACTCTGTAAAACCGCTTAGAGGGGCTGTAAAGCACTGTGAAGCGGTGTATAAGTCTAAGGGCTATTTCTATTTATAAGGGAATATAACATTATACAACAACTTCCACCAGTTACTTCTTGTCCTGACCGCAGGAGCTTTGGAGAACAGGTCGACTCCTTCTTCTCTGTCACAGCTCCTCAATACATGCCAGTTGCCAAGCATCTGAATTTTGATCATATGATTGCGGTGATGCTGCGACTGTCATAACTGCGAGGAACAGTCTTAAGTCACTTGTTTTAGTGCCATTGTCAATTTGAATGGTCACTAAATGAATGCTTGTAGGTCAAGGACTACCTATATGTCACTTCCATTTATATCATCACTCATGCCAAGATATATCTGTCTACAGAGAAGACGGATACATTTTTTCTCATTAGTTTTTTTTTTACAATTTTCTATTTCTCCTGTACAATTTGTAATTATTTCAGGTTCTTTTCAATTAAACAGCCCACATTGTAATGCTTAATTTTTCTCCAAGCAATTGTATTTTTGTTTTGCATTTTTTTTCTAATGTAGATTTTACAAGTAATGTCCCTAACCTTTTTGTCGCCGTGTGCCGAAAGTGTGAGCATGCGTGCGCGCACCCATAATGCAATGCGTGTGCGACACCCTTCCTTGCGCCCCACCCCGTGCATGCACACGCAATCCCCTGTGCTCCCCTTGCCCCCCTGCGCATGCGTCTGCGATCCCTGCGTGCATGACCCCTGCGCATGCATGCTTGACCCCCGTACATCCTGCCCATGCTCATGCAAGCATGACCCCACATGTGCACCTCACCCCCATGCATGCATTCGCATCTCCCGCATGTGCCCCACCCCCATGCATGTGTGGCAGAGACCTGAAGACCAGCTAGTTGGCAGGAGGTGCTCATGCATGCGTGGTGGAATTGAACTGGGGTGATGGCTCACGTGCCATAGGTTCGCCATCACAGCTATATGGAATACATTTTACAGACTGTTTTCATGAATGCATGCGTATTTGTATGGAAAATAATAACAGCAATATTGGTACACTGGATTGCAAAATTTGGAGAAAGGTGAACAACTAAGTTTCTGGGTTGTGTGAAAACGAGCAGTTAAATGCATTTGCCAACAAATGAGAATTAAATAAATCAGTCCCCTATTTCTAAAGTGACCAGATTTTTTTTTAAGCGGGAGGGAGCGGGCCCGCCTGGGCGCCGCCATTTGAATTTTGCCCTCTGCACATGCGCACAACGCTGCGCATGCGCAGAGGGCAAAACAACGCAAATGTCGGTGTCCGGGGGGGAGGCGGGAGGCATTTCCTCGCCTCCCGCCTCCCCTTCGGAAGCCGGCAGTGGCTTGGGCTGGCAAGCGACAGGCGGGAGGTGGGGAAAGGAGGCAGCCGGCAGCTTACCTGCGAGGCGGCGCTCGGAGGCTAGGTCTCTGTCGCGAGCTTTAGGCATCCAAGCGCCGCGGTCTCCCGGTCGCCCGCCCGGCCCCAGGGCAACGGCGGCAGCGAGGCGACTGGGGGAAGGAAGGGGAGGGGGACGAGGAAGGGTTGTTTGCGCCGCTGGAGGGGCCGCTCGAGTCCGCAGCGGCGCCTCAACCCCCTTTTTCCGCCCGCCCAGCTCCTCATCCCTCACCCCTCCACCCGCATCCCAACAGCAGCGGCGCCTCCGAGGGCGGGGCTACGGATGGGGCGGGGGAAGGAGAGGAGGAGCAGCCCCCCTTCCCCTCCCCCCAGCTGGCACCTCCGTCAGGGAAACCTTCCCTGATGCTGTCCCCTGCTTTCAAAGAGCCCGACTTACTTCCGGTTTTCATTTCAGTGCTTCCCCTTCTAAGGTGACCAGACGTCCGGGCATTCTTTCCAAAAAGCGTGACTTTTTGGAAAGAATGCGGGACGCAGGACACACGCTTGAAAAGCGTGTCTGTCCCGCCAAAAGCGGGATGTCTGGTCACCTTACCTATTTCGTACTCTATGGTAGCCATTTCTAAACTAGCTTGCTAGAGAAGATGGGGATAAGGATAAGTATGATGGTGATCACATTCTACTTAAAAGAAATTAGAGCAGTGAACAGAATAATAATGATAAAACATATGTACAATGGAATCATTACAGTATAACATTTTACATGCAGTGATTGAAAACATTCTATCAACACCAAAACCATTTATGAACACAGTAGAGTTTGGTTTGGTTAAGATATTGGTTCTGAGCTAATATTTATCTTGCAAATTCCTGAATCAACACATTTGTCTTAAACCAGGGCCACAAATGAGTCATTGAAGTCATTTCTCCCAGGAGAGAATCCAGTGAGGTCTTTTAAGCTCAGAAAGTCAGGGAAACTACAGGTAGGCCTCAATTTACAACAGTTTGTTTAGTGACCGTTCAAAGTTACAACGGCACTGAAAAAAAGCAACTTATGACCGTTTTTCACATTTAGGACCATTGCAAGCTATTCCACTGGTTAATTGTCTTCACTGTTAGGAAGTTTCTCCAGGTTGTTTCTCTCCTTGATTAGTTTCCATCCATTGTTTCTTGCCTTGCCTTCTGGTCAGAGGTGGGCTTCAAAAAATTTAGCAATGGGTTCTCTGCCCGGTTGCTGGGTGGGTGTGGCCATGGTGGGTGTGGCCTAGTCAGTCTCCTGCACCACGGTGGGGGGAAATGTTCGCCCTCCCCGGGCTCCGGAGGCTTTCCTGGAGCCTCCGGGAGGGCAAAAATGGCCTCCCCTGGGCTCCGGAGGCCCTCTGTAAGCCAGAAATAGGCCCATTTCCAGCCTTCCGGATGCTCCGGGAGGCCCATTTTTCGCCCTCCCTGAGCCTCTGTGCGGGCGCTGCACTTACCTGGCCTTCAAAATGGGCCTCATGGAGACTCCTGGGAGGGGATGGGTGGAGTGGGAGGGGTGGAGTGGGAGGGACCAGTCAGGAGTGGGATTTGGGGGTTCACTGAACCGCACAGAATCTTCGCTAGAGGATTGCCCGAACCCGGGCGAACCTGGAGCAGCCCACCCCTGCTTCTGGTGCTTTGGAAAATAAGTTGACCCCTCTCTTCTTCCCCATACTCACATAATCAAAATTCAGACCCTTGGCAACTGACTCATATTTATGACAGTTGCAGTGTCCTGGGGTCATGTGATCACCTTTTGTGACCTTCTGATAAGCAAAGTCAATGGGGAAGCCAGATTCACATAACAGATGTGTTACTGACTTAACAACTGCAGTAATTCACTTAACAACTGTGGCAAGGAAGGTTGTAAAACAGGGCAAAGCTCACTTCACAAATGTCTTACTTAGCAACATAAATTTTGGGCTCCGTTGTGGTCATAAGTCGAGGACTATCTGTAGTTGACAGTTCATCATCACTTGGAATAGATTCTCTGCTTTATTCTACATTTTGAGATTGCTGCTGGCGGTTCCATTATGGTTCAGAAGAAATTAAGCTATGAGTTTGCTAATCTCCAACTACCTTAAAGCTTCTTCAAACGGAATTCTTAACTACATCTCCCAGCATTCTTAATTACATTTCCCAGCATTCTTTGTTAGAGTGTAGCAGTGCTTCTCAATTATTTTCTGTTACACCCCCCCTAGGAAGAAATAAACATTTCGCGCGCCCCCAACTCTCCGATCTGGGCCCCAATGGAATTTTAGTGTTAATATTTATTATTTTACTTATTATAAGCTGCAAGCAAACTATTGGCTGGGGAAGGCTGCTCTACCCACTTACCTGGGAGTAAGTCACACTGAACTCAGTGGAGCCTGTTTTCGGTTAGGCAGGCATAGGCTACCGTGGTTAGGGCCCTCTTTTGACACGGGGCCAGGCCAGCTTAATCAAGCCGATGTTTTGGGGTTGCCGGCCTGGCCCATAAGTGCTGCCTCTGCCGGGCACTCACAGCAAATGGTGTGAAAGAAGGCTTTAGGGTGCCGTTCGAAGCTTTCACCCAGCTGCAGAGGATGCTCCTCCTTGTCCAGCAGCAGGTTTGCCATGCCGTTCATGGCTACCGCGGCACCCGCCGAGAACAACAAGAACCCATGCAGCTGCCCCGCCCCGCCTCTTCCGGGCTCAGAGCAGCGTGCAACTGGGAAAACACTCACCGTCCGGGGGAATCAATCGAGAGGGACCATGCATGTTCCCCGGGGTCACACACGCCCCCCTGGCATCACTCTGCACCCCCCCAGGGGAGCGTGTCCCACTATTTGAGAAACACTAGAAACACTGTAGGCTAACTCTGCCCACAGTCAGGAGTGCGATCCTGACCGACCCAAGGTTGACTCAGCCTTCCATCCTTCCAAGGTTGGTAAAATGAAGATCCAGATTGTTGTGGGGGGGGGCAGTATGCTGACATTTGTAAATCACTCAGAGAGGGCTGCAAAGCACTGTGGAGCAGTATATAAGTCTAAGTGCCAGCGTTAAGTACTATACTCAATAAGGAACAAGGGCCACACTGGCTGAGCATTGAGAACTTACAGTGTGGTGTAATTTACTTGCTGCTAAGTTGATGATCATCAGAATAAAATGATCTGAATAACCAGAATTTGTTTAACTGACAAGGGTTAAGGTTAGCCTCTTTGTCCTGGGGCCATCTCTCTACCCATGTTTATTTTCATTCCTTGTACTAAGATTAGTGAAAGGTACCAGATTGGGAACATTTTCCCTTATCATTAATTTAGCGTTAGGAATTAACTTTGTTGCTAAAGCCATCTGCACTCAATATAAAACAAACAAATAAGCAAGGAGGAAAAGCAGTCTTTAAGTATCTTTACATCTTCATTGCAATCTGAGGTGGAAGGAAACCTAATTAAAAAAAATGCTTACAAGGAACAGCTTTTATTTGTAAGAAATCAAATTTGTTAGTGGTGAAACAGGTCAATTTTCTAATCAGTCAGGATTTGAAATTCATCCTCCACCAATTAAAATTTACTTGTAAAGTAGGGAGGGGGAAATGGGATAGTGTCCTCTTTGGACGTTTAGTCTTTATCATTTAATTTGTTGAGAGTTTAAAATTACAGTAATTGTCCCGAAATCACTGGCATTATTTGACACCGCAACAACAGAGCACTGGAAATGAGTGACAAACGCACAAAAGACTTTTGTCACCTTTGTTTGTCTGAATAAATCTCAATAAGTATTGTGGGGCTTTAAATTTTCCAGCATATTTAGAATGTCATTAGATGGTCAAGCCTATTGACTTTTAGCTACAGTTCATGATAATGAAAAACTGTAATACCAGACTCCAAGTGATGTGACTTGCCAATGATCCACAGGCAAAAATATAACCTCTAAATATGAAGTTGGAGTAAGCAATATTTTCTCTGGTTTCTCTGTTGTTGTTTTTTTCCACATTGCAACATTGTAGTCCTCAAGAACCATCATCATTTGTGATAAAATCTTTATTATTTATTTATATATCTTATACAGAGAGAGAAAGAGAAAGGGGGGAGGGAGGGAGGGAGGGAGGGAGGGAGGGAGAGAGAGAGAGAGAGAATAAATGAATATGCCCTTACTTCTTTCCTAGGGCTGAGAAAGAATGACTGGCCCAAGGCTACCCACCAAAATTTGTGCCTAAGGCAGGACTAGAACTGATAGTTTCCTAGTGAGAACAATCAACCAATGGAACAGCTTGCCTTCAGAAGTTGTGGGAGCTTCATCACTGGAGGCTTTCGGGAAGAGACTGGACTGCCATTTGTCGGAAATGGTGTAGGGTCTCCTGCTTGGGCAGGGGGTTGGACTAGATGACCTACAAGGTCCCATCCAACTCGGTTAATCTAATCTAAATGAATTTCACTACTGCCTTGTTGTTGTGTTTCACCATAATACTAGTGCTGATAAAGTTTTCCACTTTAATAATTGCATACAGGTAGTCCTTGACATACAACCATTTATTTAGTGACCATTTGAAGTTCGGAAAAAGAACTTCGAAAAAGTGATTTATGATCATTTTTCACATTTATGACAATCTCAGCATCCAATCAATCAATGTTTTGGTGCTTTGGAAAATAAGATAGTCGCCCTCTTCTTCCCCATGGACACATGCTCAAAATACAGATGCTTGGCAACTGACTCATATTTATGACAGTTGCATTGTCCTAGGGCCATGATGGTGAACCTATGGCACGCGTGCCACAGGTGGCATGCGGAGCCATATCTGCCTTTGCCCTAGCTCGGCTCCAGCGCACATGTGTGCCAGCTGATTTTCGGCTCACGTGGAGGCTCTGGGAGGGCGTTTTCAGCCTCCGGAAGGCCTCCGGGGGCAGGGGAGGCTGTTTTTGCCCTCTCCAGGTTCCAGGGAAGCCTCTGGAGCCTGGGGAGGGCGAAAAACAGGCCTACTGGGCCCACCGGAAGTCAGGAAATGGGGGAGGGGGTCGTACGTGCATGAACAGGGTGGGGCAGCACAGGGGGAGTTGTGCGCGCACGCGCAGGAGGTGGGGCACATAGAGGGGCATTGAATTATGTGTGTAGGCATGCGCGCACCCACGCTATCACGTGCATGCATGCTTTTGGCACCCGAGGAAAAAAAGGTTTGCCATCACTGTCCTAGGGGATCATGTGATCCTTTTTGCAACCTTCTGACAAGCAAAGTGAATGGGGAAGCCAGTGTTGTAAGGAATATCCTTCTGGGTTCAGTTCCAAGTGGGGAAAAAGACTGAATTCATGGAAGTTGCTTGGAAAGAAGGTTTAATGGTGGACAGGAGCACATGGCATAAGCCCCTGTACAGAAAAGGTAGATTACATGCTTCCAGATGTGGGTGGAGAGAAAAAAGGGAAGGGAAGATGCTGAGTCCCTTGGTTTTATAACCTCTGTTGGGTCCCACCTCTTAGTTTCCTGTTCCTGTGTATATAATGCACTGATTGGTGGTCAGTCTCCCAGGAGGTCATGCAGTGGCAACTCTATAGGCCAGTGATGGCGAACCTATGGCACGGGTGCCACAGGTGGCACGCGGAGCCATATCTGCCAGCACACGAGCCATTGCCTAGCTCAGCTCCAGTGAGCATGTGCACACCGGCCAGCTGATTTTTGGCTCACACGGAGGCTCTGGGAGGGCGTTTTCGGCTTCCGGAGGGCCTCCGGGGGGACTGGGGAGGGTGTTTTTGCCCTCCCCAGGCTCCAGGGAAGCCTCTGGAGCCTGGGGAGAATGAAAAATGGGCCTACCGGGCCCACCAGAAGTTGGGAAATGGGCCATTTCCGGCCTCCAGAGGAGCGAGGGAGGCCGTTTTCGCCCTCCCCAGGCATTGAATTATGGGTGTGGGCACTCGCGCATGTGCAATAGCATGCGCGCATGCACTTTCGGCACCCGAGGGAAAAAAGGTTCGCCATCACTGCTATAGGCATTTGTCTGTCCTAGGCTTGGCTGAATAAAAGGGCCTTGGGCAAATCCTAATATGGCTATAACTGAAGGAGATAGATCTTTGTTATGTAGAAGATTGCTCCAGGCTAGGTGGGAGGAATGTGGCAAGGGTGGGGGCAGGGAGCTGCAGGAAGCTGCTTTGTATTTAAAACATGTTTCTTTTTTCCTCATTCAGGGAAACATATTATTTCCTTTTTTTCAATATTTCCTAGGATACTTCATTTTTTCTAGGAGGGGGTGGGTACTAACTTCCTACACCAGTTTCACTTAACAACCGTGTTACTAGTTTAAAAACTGAAGTGATTTCGTTAACAACTGTGGCAAGGAAAGTTAAAAAAACCCTCACTTAACTTTCTTGGTTAGCAGCGGAAATTCTGGGCTCAATTTTGGCCGTAAATTGAAGACTATCTGTAATTTCTTTTCTCTACCAGAGTTTAAATCACAGTTGGGGTATGTGTGTGTGTTCTTTCTAACATTTATTAAAATATTGGAAGAAGCAATAAAAGCAATGGAATAACAATTCTTTCCGTTAGCTCTGGCTAAGAGCTTTGAAGTGGACCATTTTAAAATCACCTCACTCACAAGAGTTCAAGGAGAAATGTATTTAGTTTTAATCTGAATGCCAACGTAATTAAAATTTTTGAAACGGCATACGCACCAAAACAGTTGTCCCAATTTTGCAATGCAGATTGCCAATCAAAAATAAAAATAGGAAAATGTATAGATTTAAGAAAATAATATATCATATGATATAAAAGGATTCCCCCCCCCAAAAAAAGCTATATAAATTAGCAAAAATACAAACAAAATTGTGCAGGGATTTTACAAACAAAATGTACATAGATTTTTTTTTTCTTTTTTACAAAATAAATGCTCAAAATAGCACAGGAACACAAGGAGACAAATTTACAATGGGAAAATAAGAAAATGAATAAAACTGACAGATTCAGTGCTTTCTGTTGCTCACCTGATATTTTGAAACTGTTTTTCCCCACATATTGTGTAATCAACTTCCCAAATATTTGGTTAAATCATTGCTTCCTACTTGCTCTACCTTTAAATGTCAGCAGAGAATTATTCATAAACTAGATACGGATAGATTTGTAATTAAAACTACATCAAACTGTTTTAAAGCTCTTACACAGGACAGTTTTAAAGTCGTAAGACAAGTGACAGGTTGACCAAAAACCTCACAATTATGACTGTCTTTAAAAAAAACGTGCACGTTAAAAGATATGAATAGATGTTATCATTTGATGTAAGGTAGCCAAGAGTATTCTGGTACTGCTTTTAAAAGATACCAAAGGCATCACTCAAGCGTGATTCATATTCATCTGAATTCTCCATTCCCCCACCCCAACAAATTCCCCTTAAGTTTGCTGTTTCATTAATATGACATAATATGCATTGCTCCTGTGTTAAAAACGTCAACAAAGGACCCTCTGCTCCCGGCTCACCTCATTAAAAAAATACGCAATGGTCAGCAGTGGCAAAGCCAATGAAAACCGCTCCACTTTAATTAATTCTAAATGGTGCTTTTCAACATGTCCAAAGCTCAGCGCGCTGAAGTGGAAAGGTGGGGGGTGAATAGCACCTCTCTAATCTGGGCAAACTCATTTCGGAGGCTGACTTCAGTGCATCGGAACGCAGGGGTGGAGTTGCCAAGAGTTTAGGGGGAGAGTAGGAGTCAAAGGGGATGGGAAGACCTCATAGCACGCATCAGCCAAGCTTGCTGCCATAGGATAACAATGAAAGATGTTCCGGTAGCTTCCCTAAACAGACCTTCAAAAATTCTCTACCGATCGGAAACCATGTTCTGACCATCCTTCTTTCTTTGCTATCAACCTGTCCAGCGTATTTCCAGAGCGTTAATCCATCCGTCCTCACATTGTTCCCCAATTACGTTATGAAGGCAGTTGATTGGTTCCTAAATTGTTATAACTACTGTAGTTTGGCCTAGTGGTTTAGGTGACAAGCTGAGAGACTGTGAGTTCTAGTTCCATCTCAGCCATAAAAGCCGGCTGGGTGACTTTGGGCCAGTCTCTCTCTCTCTCTCTCTCTCTCTCTCTCTCTCTCTCTCTCTCCTCTCTCTCTCTCTCTCTCTCTCTCTCTCTCTCTCCCTCCCTCCCTCCCTCCCTCCCTCCCTCCCTCCCTCCCTCTCTCTCTCTCTCCCTCTCTCTCTCACCCCAACTTACCTCAAAGGGTTGCTGTTGTGGGAAAATTAGGAGGAGGAAAGTGTTTTGGATATGTTGGCACCAGGGGTGGGTTCCTCCCGGTTCAGACCAGATCACTCGAACTGGTGGCGACCCCCTGGTGACATCACTGTCGGTGCCGTTCCGTACGTGCCGCCATCTTTTTTTAAATTTTTCCCCGTCTATGGCTTGAAAAAGGGCCCTCCTGCCTGTGGGTAAATTCTGTCTTTTATTTCTTTGCCCGAAGCACAGCTGATGAGCTCCTCAGCTGTGTTTCGGGCTAATTCCTGCTTCTGAGCATACGCGCTCGCGATGCGAACCGGTGGCAAAGGTAAGTGGAACCCACCCCTGGTTGGCGCCTTGAGTTATTTGTAAAAATAATAAAGGCAGGATATAAAGAAGAAAGAAGAGAGAGAGAGAGAGAGAGAGAGAGAGAGAGAGAGAGAGAAGAGGAAAGGAAAGGAAAGGAAAGGAAAGGAAAGGAAAGGAAAGGAAAGAAAAGAAAAGAAAAGAAAAGAAAAGAAAAGAAAAGAAAAGAAAAGAAAAGAAAAGAAAAGAAAAGAAGATGAGGTCAACTTATTTTACAAAGCACCAGAAGGCAAGACAAAAAACAATGGATAGAAACTAATCAAGGAGAGAAGCAACCAGGAATTAAGGAGAAACTTCCTAACAGTGAGGACAATTAACCAGCGGAACAGCTTACCTTCAGAAACTGTAGATGTTTCATCACTGGAGGTTTTTAAGAAAAGACTGGACAGCCACTTGTTTGAAATGGTGTAGGGTCTCCTGCTTGAGAAGGGGGTTGGACTAGAAGACCTCCAAGGTCCCTTCCAGCTCTATTCTGATTGAAGATTTTTTTAAAAAAAATATCTGAGGCATACCAAATACAGTGAGTTAAAACAGCAATCAGAGGATCATGATAGATTCATTCCTTTATACATAAAGTTTTAAGTCCATGGGCTTCTATTCCCTGACATTTTGAAGCTTAATTAACTCGTCTAACCACACTCCCCAATTTTTCATACTGCGTTGGTTGGTTACTTGTCCTCCAAGGGAAGTTGATAGGAAAACCAAGAATTTTATTCAAACTTGGGAAGGCTGCTGGACTTGACCAACATGATTACTCTTTATCTGCAATTATTCATGACAACTTGAAAGCATGAGAAAAAAGCTTTCCGCAATCGGATACCTGCAAACCATGTTAGAATTTCAGTGCCCTGAATTCCTCAAATCTGGCTGCATTCCTTGGCTTCCTTCAAGCTATCAAATCAACATCCACAGTTGAAGGACAGCATCTGCAGACGGACTCGTCTCTTCCCATCATTCATGCTATGCTTTATAATGACCTGAAAATGTTACTGAGATTTCCAAACATTATAAGCAAGCAAAAGAACATGTGAACTGCCTATATCAGAGGTGGATTCCTCTCCGTTTGCACCGGTTCTATAGAACCATTAGCAACCGCTGGTGATGTCACGGAGCCGGTTCTGTCAGTGCTGGTCCGTGGATGCCTCCATCTATTTTTGGAATTATTATTATTTTTTTGGAATTTTTTTGAGTGGGGGATATTTTTTGCTGATTTTTTTTCTTCTGCCAAGTTTCTGGCACTGCGCATGCACCACCATTTTGTTTTTGGCTTTTTAAAAAAAAAATGCGACATTTTGGCACTGTGCATGCATGCACAAAGCATGCCCGCGTGGCATGACCACACGGTGTGGCTACGTGGTGTGGGAGGGAGCGAACCGGCGGCGAGGTAAGTTAGAACGCACCCCTGGCCTACATGTACTTGAGAGAAGGCTAAGCAGGAATTAAACTTGTGAATTGTTAGCTGCTGGAGTGCCCTCTAGGAGAAAATCAGAATAAATATTGCTGTTACTACAGCCATCTTTGACTAACAACAATTCATTTAGTGACTGTTCAAAGTTACAACGGCGCTGAAAAAAGTGACTTACAGTATGACCATTTTTCACACTTACAACCGTTGCAGCATCCCCATGGTCACGTGACCAAAATTCAGAAGCTTGGGAACTGACTCATAGTTATGATGGTTGCAGTGTCCTGGGGTCATGTGATCCCCGTTTGTGACCTTTTGACAAGCAAAGTCAATGGGGAAGCCAGATTCCCTTAGCAACCAGGTTATTGACTTACCAACTGCAGTGATTCATCTAACAACAGTGGCAAGAAAGGTCGTAAAATGGGGCAAAGCCCACTTAAGAAATGTCTCATTGAGCAACAAAAATGTTGGCCTCAATTGCAGTCATAAGTTGAACTACCTGTACTCATCGATACATTCCTGTTGGTGCACATTGCTCCTGCCTGGCCAACATTTAGTACATTTAGTATTTTATGCCTTATTCCTAGTCGCATTGTTTTTATTCAAGATGCAATACCATAGTAATCTGTGACTGGTGGCCCATTTTGTGAAAATATAAAAATATTGGAAAGAAGAAAAGGGAGGGAGGGGGAGGGAGGGAGGGAGGGAAGAAGGAAGGAAGGAAGGAAGGAAGGAAGGAAGGAAGGAAGGAAGGAAGGAAGGAAGGAAGGAAGGAAGGAAGGAAGGAAGGAAGGAAGGAAATGAGTGGAAAGGAAGGGTAGGCAATGGGAAGGAAGGAAGATGGGTGAAGAGGAAGGAAGGAAGGAAGGAAGGAAGGAAGGAAGGAAGGAAGGAGGGAGGGAGGGAGGGAGGGAGGGAGGGAGGAAGGAAGGAAGGAAGGAAGGAAGGAAGGAAGGAAGGAAGGAAGGAAGGAAGGAAGGAAGGAAATCCACAAGATCAATATTCTCATTACCAAACTACAAAAGTTTGAAAAGGAACAAGCTGCACCCACAAGGCTCAGCTTTTTTTGACAGACCACACATTGGCGAGAGATTGGATAACAATTTGTCTAGGTGTAGGCACAGTGCTCCACCACCAGACAGGAGGAGGAGGCATTCTTATACTAAGCCATTTGAAGGACAGTAGGTCACTCACCATTCACGCACTCCTTCCCAAGACACAGATGACTCGCCGCCCTGAGTCCTACGGGAGTTGGGCGGCATATAAAAACGACCAAATAAATAAATAAATAAGGGGTGTTGTTCCACCTTGCAATGAAGCACACCACTTCAGTTTGCCACCATAACGAGATGGCACCAAAATTTCAACTTTCATATGGAAATTGGCTCAACAAATAGAAAGTAGGTCACCTCCCACCTAGTGAAAGGAGGCCCTATGGATGAGTTCAGGATATAAGAAGGAAAAAGTGGACATGAAGATAGCTCCGAGAAGACTCATTTAATCAACAGGACGTATATTACATACAGACATGAGGAGTAAAGCTGCCGCCCTGTCTTTATTCCTATATCTATTGTTCTTATTGGCAAATAAGTGCAGAAAGTCAATATTAAACAGAATAACAAGAGTTGGAAGGGGTCTTCTAGTCCTAGCCCCCCACCCAAGCAGAAGACCCTATACCTAGACAAATTGTTATCCAATCTCTTCTTAAAAACTGCCAGTGTTGGAGCACCCACAATTTTGAGAGGCAAGCCGTTCCACTGATTAATTGTTCTCACTGATGGGAAATTTCTCCTTAGTTCTAGGATTCAGAGTTAAAACTTTCAATATTTCCTGCTAATGTCATTCTACCTTTTGGGTGCCCCCCTGTGAAAAAGCCACAGATGAAGTCACCGAGAAAGGAAAAGAGACTCAAATCAAGAGCTTCACATAAGGAATGTGTCAGGGTTGAGTCACGATACTGTCTGGAACGAGCCTTAAATGGCAAATACAAAAAAAAAAACCCTATAAACTAAGTGGTCTTTACTTTTAAAGATTTAAATCTACTTTCAAAACCTTCCCCTTTTATCTGTCAAGCTTTGCCCTCTTCAAGAACTGTTCTTTGCTTGGGTGGAAGACTTCCAGGAATCAGTAGTTCATGTGGTTAATGCAATCGGGTTTTTAAATGGGGTTCAAGTTATTTTAGAAATGTTACCTGTTGAATAATTTTATGTACTAGGCAGCCTCAATTACATGAGAGAGAGAGAGAGAGAGAGAGAGAGAGAGAGAGAGAGAGAGAGAGAGAGAGAGAGATTAAATATTGTTTCCCCCCCCCCCTCATACAACTAACTAGCTGGTTTTTATACAACATGTTAGACCCCGTAAAATGTGGATTGATGGTTTGTAGTTTGTTGTGGGAATGCAGCCATTGTTTCAGCATTCTGAGGGAACCACACACCATCCCATTAAACTATATTACAGTTTGCTCAGCACAGCAGGTGATGTGAACACAGCAATTGTCTTTAGACAATTTTGGCTTTGAGTTTAGCCTATGGTGGCAACCCGCCAGAGAGTATTTGTGTTATTTATTTATTTCAACCCCACCTTTCTGCTTAAATAAGCACTCATGGGGCACATTTAATACTTTGGTAAAGGAAAGTGATCTGAGGTAAATTATCAGGGAATTACAGCTCATGATTTCAGCCCTCACATGCACCAACAAAGGACAGGAAACTTAACATTTTGCAACACCATCGTACACATTACATGAAGCTGCTGTCTCCTTTTTAGGGAACCTGAATTGACTTTGGAGAGAAATGTCTGCAGCTTTTGATTTGATTTTTTAGTGATTATTCACTTATAGGCATGTTACCGTTTCTATTCAGGAAATCCATGGAAAGCAATGTTCATTAATGAACGTAAAGATTTAGAATTCCTAATCTCCTGCTTTTTTTCTTTTATGGGGCTAAAGCAAATGCTTTTTTTTTTTAGAAAAAAAAATTCTTCATTGTGGGTGAGGAAAGCATGGAGAGGTTAACGGAAATAATACAGAATTAGACTTGTCGAGAATCTATTCCATCATATCAATAATGTCAAATTGATTTTTTTTTTAAAAAAAGCTGGGTTATGTGTTTAGCCACTTTACTGGAGAGGGAAATAAGGATTACATTGGGCGAGAAGAAAGAAGAAGGGGAAAAAGGGGATATTTTTTGTAAGTATCTTCATGAGCTGAAGGTAGGGAGGGAAGCATGTTGCATCGTTGTTCACAAACGGAGTAAGATTTCCCTGAGTACAGGCAGGAAAACTTTACTAGATGGAGCAAAAAGAATTTTAAAGGAAAGAATAAGAAACAAAATCCTGGTTTTGCTAATTTCTAAACAGAGGCCCCTCCTTTTCAAGTGTCTGTCTGGTGCTTTCCCAAAGTGGATTTTAAGAGGCCCTCAAGTCCCACAACGCTTTTCTTTCTTTCTTTCTTTTCCTTTTTGCTTTCTGCTCACCCCCTCCCCTTCTGCCCTTGAAGAAGAGAAGGACAGCAACAAAGACACACACACACACACAAACACACAAACACACACACACACACACACACACACACACACACACACACACACACTCCTGGGTAAACTTTTAAAAAAAATTTTAAACTTTTGTATCAGAGGGCAGAATCAATAGCAAGGTGTAAAAATAATGCCCTTGGATTCAAGACTGCTTACTTTAAAATAATTCAGAAATCCGTGGGATGTTATGTCATGGTAAATAGGATCGGCAGCTCGGCCCAACCCACCTCACAGGGTTGTTGTTGAGGGGGGGGAAATAGAAGGAGGAAGATGCATTATGTACGTTCACCACCTTGAGTTGTTCATTAAAATAATAAAGGTGGGATAAAAATAAGATAGATAGATAGATAGATAGATAGATAGATAGATAGATAGATAGATAGATAGATAGATAGATAGATAGATAGATAGATAGATAGATAGATAGATAGATAGATAGATAGATAGATAGATAGATAGATAGATAGATAGATAGATAAAGTTGGACAGGGCTTCCTTACATGTTAGATTATATCTTCATTTTTTACTTGTATTGCCTATCTAAAGGCTGATTTATTTTGTTTTGTTTTGTTTTATTATATTTTTATTCATTTTCTATTTTAGGAGTATCATGGTTCCCAGCTCCATTTCTCCAATCCATGAGGCTCCCTAGAGTACTGTTATTGACACTAGTCAATAAAATATGGATTTTCAATAAGGAAAAATTAATTCCTGTAATAGGGGAGATACATACATGTATATGTATATGTATATGTATATGTATATGTATATGTATATGTATATGTATATGTATATGTATATGTAATGTATATGTATATGTATATGTATATGTATATGTATAGCATATGTATATGTGTGTGTGTTATATTGTGTGTGTATACATACGGAGAGAGGGGAGGGAGGGAGGGAGAGAGAGGGTGAGAGAGAGAGAGAGAGAGAGAGAGAGAGAGAGAGAGAGAGAGAGAGAGAGAGATGCTTTATACAGAATCCACCCAAATATAAAAAGGTCAAAAGTCACCTGTCGCGCCCTGTTCAGCCCTCAAAATCTGGGGGTGGAGAATAGAAAAGAGGTATCTTGTGTCCCCCCCCCCCAAATCACCTCCTTTGCTAATCGTCTCCATTGATTTTCCGAGGTTTAGGACAAACCTTGCTTCGAGAGATTAGACTCAAGAGTGTTTCCAGTAAAACCACGTTCAGTGCTTCTAATCATCTTCTGGCATCATAGGAATTGTCTGAACCTGGAACATAAGGAATTGTCTGAACCTGGCATGGTCTCCTTTCTGGCAACTCTCTTCCAAGGACATGGGAAAAAATTATTTTCTACCACCCAAGTTTAGTCCTTCAAACTAAACTAAATCTGAGGTTGAAATTTTAGGCTGGAAGGTTGCAATCTAATTACGGTAGATACTTCTAGTTCTATCTCCATTAAATTGGACTATTTCCTGAATTAAATCTTACAATTTGTACTACCCACACCTCCTGCAAGCCCAGTTTTCATTCATTTCATTCAACTGTTCTTCATAATAAGCCCCAATATCGGTGTTATAATGTACTGTTATTGTTTGCAAAATTTATTGGCGCCCATCTTACCACAGGGTAACTCTGGGCATCTTACAAGCTTAAAAAGATTTTTAAAAAAATTATACAAAAGCTAAAAGACATCAATAATATATTTATATATTCCAGAAGAAAAGTATTCTGGAAGCAAAAATCCCAAGGACATTTGGGCCAGGGAACATGGAATGTGCCAATTCCATTTCCCTAAAATGAGGACGAGACGGTTGTTGAGGTTCTTTTTTTTTTAAGCCTAATTTGGGCTTTTACTACACTCATACAATTTGAGGAAACAAAACTCTGGAAAGATGAACAAGATTCTCATGCCTGCCTAGAGAATTTTGGAAGAAGAAAAAGAAAGAAGAAGAATCGGAGCATTCTGGAGAGGAAAAATAATTTGTTTGCAAAATTCTGCGAAATCCGAGTGGAAAATTGTTCCACTCCAACGCATGAGCGTGCAAAGACACAGGGCATAAAGGACCCACTGCTTATTAGATTATGTTAGGACTTCACAAGCTGTTTGCATACCCCAATGGGCAACTTGTTGATAATAGGAAGTCTTTTGTACGGAAGGGCCCGCAAAAACAAGAGAGAGCGTCAGATTTAATAAAGTATCTGAGAAAAAGTCTTAAAATGACACCCACCGACGAAGGGAAGACTAAATTTGCTTTCTGCGAATTTATGTTTGTCAGGAAGGGCTCTCAGCCACCTTTGTTTGCAATCCTTGATGTGTGACCAGCGGTAGCCCCCAAAGCCGCCCTCCACCCTGGCCTTATTCTACCACCGTTCTGCCCACCCGTACTGACACCGCAGGGGGAAAGGTTTCAGAGGAGCACAATCAAAAGCAGAGGGAGAAGGAGAAGGGGTGGAAGGGAGGGAAGGAGGGGGGGGGGAACCTGCTTTTCAGAGCCTGATGTGTGGGAATCAAATGAAAAGCCTAGCTCAAATCCGGTCGCCAAGCAACCGGAATGATATGTTGAGGGAATATCATTAAAGTTGGAAACTAGGCAGACTCTCTCTGAATTAGTAAACCTGACCATAGTGAAGACCGCCGCTCAAACTCCTCCAGAGAAGGGGGGGAACACCCAAAGAAGAGGAAGGGGAGGAGGTGGAGAGGCCAAAATAATAATTAAAAAAAACAGCAAAATTTCCAACTCGATCTGAAAAGAGGGTGGGAAGGAGGGGGTGGGTGGGTGGAAAAGCAGCTGATTTGTAGAGCTTTTCATGCCAAGAGAAGGACAATGGTAATGTCCAGACACGGAGTTGGTGGTGAGATATGGTAGCTGCCACAGTTGCAGCTGGCTCTCTGACACAAGATTAATAACTTGCCGTTACCTAGTCGACCACAACTTAGTGGGAACTATCCGTCAGGTTTTTTTTTTCCTCCTGTGAATTGTGGGTAACAGCCTTACCACAAGCTGGCTGGGCTCACTGTTCCCTGCGTCTTGCTCTCCTAAAGTGTAGTAGGCATCTGCAATGACAATGAGGTCATCGGGAAAGCTGTCCAGCAACCCAAAACAGAGCCTAACCTTCGGTGAACCCAAAACTCAAAGTTTTTTTTTCCCTCCTCCCTGCCTCCCTCCTCCAAAAGTCTACGCCATGCAGGGAGAGAGACAGATCTGAGCCATTTTTCTTTCCCTACTTTGTAGAAAAAATGTCTCAGATTGACCTTCGTAGAAGAAACGTCTCAGATCGACCTTCGGTCCGACAAAAATACTGATGAGCGAGATTTTATCCTGGACTTTGGGGAATTGACTCACGTAGTAATCGATACTGCAATATTGACATCCGTCTCTGGGAAAAGGAAGCGGCGATGTGCGGGAGCTTTGAAAACGAAGCTCGCTTGAGTGAAACCGCTGAGCATATGGATATGTTTGATAGCAACATTCATACACAGTGTGACAGGGTATACATTGATAGACAATTTGATTGCAGGAGCTAGATAATGCAGAACCAGACATTCCCAAGCTCTTTCCAGGAAGTTCTTTTTTTAAGCACAATAGATGAAATCTAACTTTCCTTCCCCCTGCTCCTTTTTGAAATTCAGAATAAGCAAGTTTAAGGATCCCTTTTAGTCACTCCAAGGATGTAGAGTCACTTCAAACCTTATGACTTCCCTTCTGTGGATTACATTTCTGATAGGAAATGATGTGCAAACTCTTGTAAATGGCCCACCTTTCTAGTTTTGCTCTCCCTTCTTAAATTGACGTGTGAAATGTGATTCACAGGCTTTCTTCCTCTCCAGGAACAAGTTCATCATATTTCAAGTGGCACTTGGAGAAGTGTAAAAGGATCTTATACTTTGGGCCCGTGATCTTCTGTAATTGAGGTGAGAAGAGTAACGTCTTGAGCATGTGATTGTGATACAAGCAAAGCTGGCCCTATAATAAGGCGGAGTGAGGAAATCGCTACAGGTGGCAGATACTGTGAGGTGTCAACAGGATGTTGGAGAACCTGCAGAGGACTGGCTAACATAGCCTTATGTCTTAAGGCAAAGGACAGGATGCTTCATCACCTGTGATCAGGAAAGGACAAATCTATATTACTTCCTGGTCATCTTAAAATTCTATAAACTGTGATTCTGTGATTCTTCAATCACAACTGAATATTTCATCATAGATATGCCAGATCAGAGGTGGGTTCCTCCCGGTTCGGACCGGTTCTATAGAACCGGTAATAACTTGTCGGCCTGGGTTGCTAGAACCGGCAGTGACCCAGGCCTGCCACGCCCCCGAGCCGGTTCTCCCGGCGGCGTCATAGGCACCGCCATCTTTTTTCTAA
>JALIGW010000005.1:72408148-72483148 GCA_023053685.1 Diadophis punctatus similis
TGGCACCCAAATTTGTACATTCACAGCACAAGTTCAATCAGAATAGAACTGGAAGGGACCTTGGAGGTCTTCTAGTCCAACCCCCTGCTCAAGCAGGAGACCCTATCCCATTTCAGACAAGTGACTGTCCAGTCTCTTCTTAAAAACCTCCAGTGATGGAGTGCCCACAATTTCTGAAGGCAAGCTGTTCCACTGGTTAATTGTCCTCACTGTTAGGAAGTTTCTCCTTAATTCCAGGTTGCTTCTCCCTTTGATTAGTTCCCATCCATTGTTTCTTGTCCTGCCCTCTGGTGCTTTGGAAAATATCGTATTTTTCGGAATATAAGACGCACCTTTTTACCCTCAAAAAGAGGGTGAAAACTTGGGTGCATCTTATACACCGAATGTAGCCCCACCCAGCCACCCCCACCCTTTGGCCTCTGCCTGCCAGCAATTTACCTCTTTGCAGCAAACAGGGCAAAGCACAAGAAGAGCACAAGAAGAGATGATCTGCCTCCCGACCTACAGCTGATGGAGGCTTGCAAGCCACGTGGTAAAATGAAACTGAAACTATGGTGGCTGTGATGAGACATATTGCTGGGAGATAAACTGCTGGCAATATTAGACTGCTGAATATGCAAGAAGGCAAGCTAGAGCTGCTGTGGCTCAAGAGATAGGGCTCTTGCCTCACAATCAGGAGGTTGTGAGTTCTATCCTAGGTACAGGCAGATTCTGTTAATATGTTATTTTGTTAAATGTTTGTAGAGTGTTCAAATTATTAGACTTATTTTTTAAAGACTGCTTTATTATTGTTCTAGACAACTTAACAAAATGAAGAAGCTTTTTTAAAATAAATGCTTGCTCTGAAGAGGCTCAGTGCTATTGTATCTTCTTTTAAATAGCAGAGAATACTTCCAGAAAGCCACATCAATTTTAAAGATCTGTAAAAGTATAATCTGAAATGTCCTGTTTTAGTATTAAGTATTAGTATTAAGTATTAGTACTAAAAGAAGGCAGCTGAGAAACCCTGACTTAGTCATGTTTGGAGTAGATCTATTTAAATAATTAGGAGGAGTTAGTGTGATTACATTTAAGAAAACTTTCTGGGATTAATATACTGCCATAAATGTACATTTCTCCAATTCTTTGCCATTTCTATGGGTCAGGCACACATGCACAGAAATACACAGCAAACAGTGTATATCATCTGTACTGTTTGCTGTTTGCTGTTTGGCAAATTGCTGGGAGGCAGAGGCCTTTTTTCCTTGTTTTCCTCCCCCAAAACTAAGGTGCGTCTTATACTCCGAAAAATACGGTAAGCTGACTGCTTCCTCTTTTCTTCATTTTTCTTCATAAAAAAAAAAGATGGTTAACATTCCCTCTCCCCAGGGAAGGGGAGAAATTCCTTCAGTCTGGTTTTTTGTTTTTTTTTTCAAAATCAATTAACTCACTTTGCTTCCAAACTCATAAAAAGAAGCCAAACGCACTTGCAGTGTTGAAATATTTTACAGTTTAGGTTGCGGCTTTAAAAATGCAAGCCAATATCAAGGGAAAGAAGGCATAGAAATATCATCATAAGAGGAAACTCCTTGCCTTCGCCCCCCGCCAAATGAATTAGGAAAAATGTATGCCAAATGTGTAAATTAAGAGAATCCATAGAATTGACTGTATATTTCTTTTTCTTTTTGCTAAAATCAACAGTCGAAATAAACTAAGGAGGGAGTGAAAGAAGGGTGAACTGAATTAGATGCTCGCACACATCTCCAACAGATGTCACAAACAAATCAAATTTATGTGTTCATTCAATTGAAAACCGAAATCCTGAAATTCTTTGGCTCCAATTTCTGCCAACCACCCAACCATCCTGCCTGACACCTTATTTGAAAGAAAGGCAACAGATGGAAATAGTAAATTATCGAGTATACCGGTAGTCCGCTGGCATCGAAAAGAATCTGGTAGATGATGAAGCTCATTGTCTAAATCAGGGGTATTTGACCCTGGCTGGCAACTTTAAGACCTGTGGACTTCAACTCCTATCTCCCATGGCTGGCTGGGGGAATTCTGGGAGTTGAAGTCCACAGGTCTTAAAGTTGCCAAGGTTGGACACCCCTGGCCTAGATAAAAGGAGAGTAACGGATGAGTTCAGGGGCGGGTTCCTAATTTTTTTACTACCACTCTGTGGGTGTGGCTTATTTTGTGGGTGTGGCTTGCCAGCCATGTGACCAGGTGGGCGTGGCTTCTCTGACTGCTGAAGGGAGGGGAACTGAGGTAGGTCCTGCAGCCCATTCCCCCTCCCCTCAGCAGCTCGAGAAGCCTCAAACGTGCAAAAATGTCTAGGATCATCACCGCGCGTTCGTGGCTTCTTGGACTGCTGAAGGGAGGGGAATGGAGATAGCTCCTGCTGCCCGTTCTTTCAGCATCTCACGCGCTCTCTCAGCCATCCTCCCCTGCTTGGACTCACTGTGGGGTAGGAAGGCAGCGCATGCGCAGTGCCGGAAGCTTGGCTTCTGGGCATGTGCAGAAGAAATTTTTTTTAAAAAAAATGGTGGCACCCAGGCACCGGCAACCGACTGCACCGGTACTGTGACGTCACCAGCAGGTCGCTACCGGTGCTGTAGAGTGGACCGCACTGGTAGGAGCCCACCACTGGATGAGTTTCCATTAATCAATAGAGTATTTATTCTTGCTAAACCTATGGAGGAGGAGGAGGAGGAGGAGGAGGAGGAGGAGGAGGAGGAGGCCAAATGCCTTGAGTCCATATGATTATGGGCTACCCTGGGAATTTTTGCCCTCAAAAATGCCTGCATTTTTCTGTGCCAGATACAATGACGATGCAAATGTAGACCCCTGGAGATTCAAGTTAAAAGGGAAAGAAAAAAGAAAAAGAAATACTTGAGACAGTAGCCTTCAAACCCCCAATTTTCCATTGGGTCCATCTTGGAAAAGTATTCATGTATGCATTTATGCCGCGCAGATGGGCTTTCTTTATTGAAACAAACAAATACCTGTTTCTTCAATAAATAATGAGGCATTTATGCACCTCTTATTCCGGAGTGCATTTTGATTTGGGTTGCATAAAATTCTCTTTCAAAAATTCAGCATGTCCCACTTGTACCCTCCGAAAGAATTCCGGACCATGCACCTGGGTTTTTCTCATTGTATTTGCACAAACTGCCCACCGGGGTTGTGGAATTTGTTCTCGCTCTTAAGTTCTCCGCTGGGATTCAAAACCTAGCATGGGGTTTGAATTCAGATTTCCATGGTTCTTCTCATCCAGGATTTTCAAGAAGTGCCCGGTGCAATGCAATCCCCAAAGAAAACCTTCCTTTCCGAAACTGGTCTCTTTCTATAACACCGATTAAATTTCCAGCCTCCATTCTTTCAGAAGTGTGCCATGCCAGAAGGGTCATCTAACCAAGTGTCCAGAATGCAAAGTGATCAGGATTCAAGAGGTTTTGAATGGTGGTTTGCAAGCAAAGCTCTTTCCTTCCCCAGTTAATATGACGAACCATTACTCAAAGTCCCACTATCTCAAAGTGATTAAATTTGCCTCTGAAACGAGTGCACGTAAGTTAAACAACCTAGTCCGTGTTGTCCTTTGTCCTTTTGTACAAACTGGCAATGAAGTAGTAGCGCCCTCTAGTGAAATAAATCTTAACGGTCCACAGAGCTCTTGAGTTCCCCTCTTTAAAATGCCCTTAAAACTCTACTGGATCAACAGGAGACCAGGAGGAAGTTATTTTTCCTACAGCTTGGGAAACCTTGGAGTCTCTTGGTTTGATTTCCACTGCAGTGGGGAAAGGGATGGGTTGTTGTTTTTTTGTTTTTTTTAATGGTCAATTCTGTTTTAAAAAAGATAAATGTACATTTGTAAAATGACTGATAAGTCCTACAAATTTTCTTCCTTCTCTGTTGCAGGCTTTCAACATGACTAATTCTCACAACTTGGGTTAAGCATCTTGAATAGTTTAGTTTAGTTTAGTTTAGTTTAGTTTGGTTTGGTTTAGTTTAGTTTAGTTTAGTTTAGTTTAGTTTAGTTTAGTTTAGTTTAGTTTGGTTTGGTTTGGTTTGGTTTGGTTTGGTTTGGTTTGGTTTGGTTTAGTTTAGTTTAGTTTAGTTTGGTTTGGTTTGGTTTGGTTTGGTTTAGTTTAGTTTAGTTTAGTTTAGTTTAGTTTAGTTTAGTTTGGTTTGGTTTGGTTTGGTTTGGTTTAGTTTAGTTTAGTTTAGTTTAGTTTAGTTTAGTTTAGTTTAGTTTAGTTTGGTTTGGTTTGGTTTGGTTTAGTTTAGTTTAGTTTAGTTTAGTTTAGTTTAGTTTAGTTTAGTTTAGTTTAGTTTGGTTTGGTTTGGTTTGGTTTGGTTTGGTTTGGTTTGGTTTGGTTTGGTTTGGTTTAGTTTAGTTTAGTTTAGTTTGGTTTGGTTTGGTTTGGTTTAGTTTAGTTTAGTTTAGTTTAGTTTAGTTTAGTTTAGTTTAGTTTAGTTTAGTTTAGTTTGGTTTAGTTTAGTTTAGTTTAGTTTGGTTTGGTTTGGTTTGGTTTGGTTTGGTTTAGTTTAGTTTAGTTTAGTTTAGTTTAGTTTAGTTTAGTTTGGTTTAGTTTAGTTTAGTTTAGTTTAGTTTAGTTTAGTTTAGTTTAGTTTAGTTTAGTTTAGTTTAATGAAATAGTCTAGTTTAATGAAAAGAAGGACTAGGGGAGACATGATAGCAGTGTTCCAATATCTCAGCAGTTGCCACAAAGAAGAGGGAGTCAAACTATTCTCCAAAGCACCTGAGGGTAGAACAAGAAGCAATGGGTGGAAACTAATCAAGGAGAGAAGCAACTTAGAACTAAGGAGAAATTTCCTGACAGTTAGAACAATTAATCAGTGGAACGGCTTGCCTCCAGAAGTTGTGAATGCTCCAACACTGGAAGTTTTTAAGAAGATGTTGGATAACCATTTGTCTGAAGTGATGTAGGGTTTCCTGCCTACGCAGGGGGTTGGACTAGAAGACCTCCAAGGTCTCTTCCAACTCTGTTGTTATTATTATATAATAGCTAAAGTTCCTACTATTAGGTGTGCTTATTCCAAGTTTTTATTCTTGCTAAACACAAACTTCAGGGAGGAGGAGGAGGAGGAGGAGGAGGAGGAGGAGGAGGAGGAAGAGGAGGTCACAGAGTCAAGAAAGCTTCTGCTGTGGTCCTTGAAACTCTCCTGAAAAGTTCTTAAAGTGACTATAAAGAGAAAATCAGAGACTTTTCTTTTGGGTTTAATGGAAAAAAACCTGGGGGGAAAATTAGGAACTTTGATGTTAGAGATGTTGATGGCAGAACATCTACAGTACTTTATGCACAGAAATAGAAGGTCACCTCGATCCCCACAATGGATGAATGGTTGCAAAAATGAATGGAGTTAGAAGAGATGGCCAAATTAACTGTTTCGATCAAAGAAAAAAAAATACGAATACTTTTATTTCTACTTGGAAACCGCTTCTGGACTTTGTGCTTGAGGTGGGAAAAATGAAACTTTGATTTGCGGTTTTACCGATTAGATAGATTTGTTGTTATAGAAATGGCTAGTTTGTACTATGATGTCAAAGTCAAAAAGTTGAGGTTTGATGTTAATGCCTTATTCTACTGCACCAAAGGGGGTTGGAAGCCAATGTTGGGGTTTTTTTTTTCTT
Organism: Diadophis punctatus similis; assembly: GCA_023053685.1. Classification (NCBI taxonomy): domain Eukaryota; kingdom Metazoa; phylum Chordata; class Lepidosauria; order Squamata; family Dipsadidae; genus Diadophis; species Diadophis punctatus. The sequence goes on from JALIGW010000005.1 coordinate 72,413,784, forward strand.
TTATTTCCCTCACTTTTCCCTTCCCTATTTTCCCTACTGTTTACTTTTGTATTTTCTTTGTGGGCTATATTATAAAGTATAGCCCACAAAGAAAAATGCATGCATAGCTGGCTCAGGAATTCTGGGAGTTGAAGTCCACAGGCCCTCAAAGAACCATAGTTTGGCCACCCCTGTAATATAAACTAATAAAAACTGTTATATAAAAAAAGAAAGTCTCCTAAAAGGTTTTGTAACTTTAGGAGCATTCTAAATCCAGTTGAGGAAGAGCCAGTCTGTTCTACTGGTTAAGGCACCAGTCTAGAAACTAGGAGAGTGTGAGTTCTAGTCCTTCTTAGGCATGAGAAGCTGCCTGGGTGACTTTGACTCTCTCTCTCTCTCTCAGCCCAAGTCACCTCACAGAGTTGTGGTTGTGGGAGAAAATAGGAAGAGGAAGGAATATTAGTATGTTCACCACCTTGAGTTATTCGCAAACATAATAAAGGTGGGGTAAAAAAAATCTAAACAATAAAATAATAAATAAATAAATAAAAACCATTACGAAATGTCTAAAGCAGGGGTCTCCAAAGTTGGCAGCTTTAAGATTTGTGGACTTCAACTCCCAGCATTCTTCAGCCAGTTATGCTGAGGAATGCTGGGAGTTGAAGTCCACAAACCTTAAAGTTGCCAACTTTGAAGCATGCAGAATGTGGCTTCCGGAATTCTTTCCACCCCTTAGTAATAGTTTTGCTCTGGAACACATGGGAAGAGGAAAAGTGCATAGTAAAATAGAGGAGTCAGCAGCCTTCCAGATTATTCCTCAACTGTCCCTTCCATAAGGATCCACTGGGAAAGTTTTCCTGAAGCGGAATCCACTCCATTTTCAAACTTCATCTTTCTTTCTCTGGCTTCTTCTGCCACATTAAATTTGGTCCCATTTTTAAATCTTCAGAAGAGTTTATTAAACTATATACTGTATACATTAAACTATATATATAGTTATTAAACTATATGTGTGTGTGTGTGTGTGTGTAACATTTTTTGCTGATAAATGAAAATAAAGGGAGACTATTATAGATCTATTTCGAGCTATTTTGCTCTTGTCAGATAGCCATACCCTTAGTGGGATTTGAACCTGGGCAGTCTGCTTGTAAGGCAGCAGTTTTATCCTCTAGGCCAGTGATGGCGAACCTTTTTTCCCTCGGGTGCTGAAAGTGCGTGCGTGCGTGCTATTGCGCATGTGCGAGTGCCCACACCCATAATTCAATGCCTGGGGAGGGCGAAAACGGCCTCCCCCGCTGCCCCGGAGGGCCTCTGGAGGCCGGAAATGGCCTGTTTCCCAACTTCTGGTGGGCCTGGTAGGCCCATTTGTCATCCTCCCCAGGCTTCAGAGGCTTCCCTGGAACCTAGGGAGGGCAAAAATACCCTTCCCAGTCCCCCCAGAGGCCCTCCAGAAGCCGAAAACGCCCTCCCAGAGCCTCCGTGTGAGCCAAAAATCAGCTGGCCGGTGCGCACATGCGCGCTGGAGCTGAGCTAGGCAATGGCTCGTGTGCCGGCAGATATGGCTCCGCGTGCCACCTGTGGCACCCGTGCCATAGGTTCGCCATCACTGCTCTAGGCCACAAGGTTCTCTTCCCTATCAGCTCTTCACCAGGAAAGGGTTATAAATGTTTTTTTTCCCCTGTCGAGTCATCCTGGTGTATGGAAGGAAACATCACAGCTTCATATATATATATATATATATATATATATATATATATATATATATATATATATATATATATATATATATATATATATATATATATATATATATATATATATATATATATATATATATATGCAGCCATGTGCTCACTTAACTTGTGTACCAGGCTACAGCTTTTATGTGGTTGGCATATTTACACTGCCAATTTCATTTACAAAAATACCTCCCTGCAAGCATGCTGTTTTCTTTTCTTTTCTTTTTTCTTCTTTTCTAACAGCATACAAACATAATTATAGGTTTGCTGGATCAGGCAAAGCCCACCATTTTGTTCCTTGGTAGCCAACTAAACATTCCTTAGAAATTTACAACCAGGAGGTGAAGACATATCGTTCTCTTAGAGTTAACTGTCAATATCGCTAGGTACACCAGACTGTGAAATCAACTCCACAAGAAGACCAAGAGTACTTTTTAATAGAGATTGGCTGTCATAACAAAAGCTTCTTTTTCTTATAGTTTAGTGAATTAAAGAGGGTTCTTTCTGAGTCACTTTGTGTCAGGTGCAAAGAACTGGGACCACACATTAAGTTCCAGTTAAGAACAGTTTTTGTTCATGCCTACTCATAAGAATATAGTCAAGTAATTGTCAGCACTAAATTGGCACTAGATAAGCATCAACAGAATTTAAAAAAGGATTGAATTTGGACATTTGTGGGAATGTAATGACTCTAAGATGATTACTTGCTTGACTCCACCTCTAAGGCTCTGCCTGCTCTTCTACTATACCTTGGAATGTCATGTGGATAGTCTGGATTTTTTTATCAGCTACTTTTGCCTAGACAACTAGCTCTACACATCTCTATTAATGTCATCTTTCTTATTCTTATGAATAACAGTTATTTTAGTATATCTTATTCTTATGAAGAACAGTTGCAGAATTTGGGTTTGGCTGGTCTAGAGAAAATAAGGACTAGGGGGGACATGATAGCAGTGTTCCAGTATTTGAGAGGCTGCTACAAAGAGGAGGGGGTCAAATTATTTTCCAAAGCACCAGAGGGCAGGACAAGAAAAAATGGATGGAAACTAATCAAGGAGAGAAGCAACCCAAAATTAAGGAGAAACTTCCTAACAGTGAGGACAATTAACCAGTGGAACAGCTTGCTTCCAAAAATTGTGGGTGCTTCATTGCTGGAAGTTTTTAAGAAGAGACTGGACAGTCACTTGTCTGAAATGGGATAGAGTCTCCTGCTTGAGGAGGGGGCTGGACTAGAAGACCTCCAAGGTCCCTTCTAGCTCTATTCTAATTTATTTTCTATGCTTTCATGGGCTGTAGAAATCCAGGTGACCTTTAGATGGCAGCAAAAGTGTTAGAAAACTTTTTCGCACCCCATGGTAACCCTATCTTCTCCCCCAACATTATTACCTTGCAATTAGTATTTCAAAATACCATGATGGTAATATTGAGTCTTAAGTCTATTTATTTATTTATTTATTTTGTGAGATTTATATACCGCCTCACAGTGCAAGCACTCTCTAAGCGGTTTACACCAGTAAGCAATGTATATTTACATTGCCCCCAACAATCTGGGTCCTCATTTTACCTACCTCGGAAGGATGGAAGGCTGAGTCAACCTTGAGCTGGTGAGATTTGAACCACTGACCTGCGGATCAGTGTCAGCTAAAGTGGCCTGCAGTACCTGCCTCTAACCGCTGCGCCACCTCGGCTCAAGTCTACTAATCCTTCATAGAGCTGACCTGTAAGGAATTTGCCAAGCTCTCTTTAAAGCCAATCAGGTTGGTGGACATCACCACATCCCAGGAAAATTAAATCTTAGGTAATGAACTTGTGAAGGATATGGGAGAAACTGTGCGAGCTTTTCCCTGGATGAGGACTAAAATATAGATACATAAATCAGTCTTCCCCCAAGTTAGTGCTCTACAAATACCTTAAGTTGCAATTCTCAGCATGGTGGATAATTCTGGAAGTTGTTACACTATCTGGTGCCTGATTGGGAAATGATGATTTATACATTATCTGGGCTGTTTTTTTTAATTGTGGAGAGTGTCATAAATGTAGTGGAAGCTGAGAAAGCATCTACCTTTGAGCCCTTAGGTCCAGAGTCCCCATTAAGTTCTCCCTTGTCATTTACTCACTTTACCCCCATATCTTGCAGGATAAGGCTGAAAGATCCAGAGTTGCAGGTGACATGAAGCCAAGAGAAGGTTCTGTGTCTCTCTGTTGCTGTGTCTAATGGCCATAGAACATAGAATTATAACAACAGAAGGACCAAAGAAGTCTTCTAGTCCAAACCCACTGCTCAAGGCAGGAGACCTTATACCAGAGGTCGGCAACCTTAAAACTCAAAAAGCCATTTGGACCCATTTCCCACAGAAAAGAAAACACCGGGAGCCACAAAGGTCCTAACCAGAAGCCCCCCGTTCAATTCTGGAGCTGACCGGAAGTTCAGTTCCCCCACCATAGAGTCTCCTCCTAGTGCGGCATCCTTTTTCCTCTACCTGTTGTAACCGAAAGCCCTATCAATTGTGGAGCCGACCGGAAAACCCACCCCTTGCCATAGAGTCTTCTCCTGGTGCGCTGTGCTTCTCCCCTCACCAACCAGAAGCTCCTCTCAAAATTGTGGCGCCGACCGGCTACAGGGAGCCACAGCAGAGGGATGAAAGAGCCACATGCGGCTCTAGAGCCGCGGGTTGCTGACTCCTGCCTTATACCATCCCAATCAAATGGTTGTCCAGTTTATTTATGAAAAACCTCCACTGATGGATCACCCACAATTCTAGGAGGCAAGCTATTCTGTTGATATTGTTCTCACTGTCAGAACATTTCTTCTTACTTCTAGCTTGGATCTCTCTTTAACAAGCTTCCCCTGGATTTTGGCCGACATGGCAAATGAAATGTGAGCTAACCAAGAGGAACAACAGAGTAAGTAACAGCAGCATCAGGTAGCTACTGCTATCTCTTTTTCCATTGATGGTCCTGAATCAGCATGTTCTAGGACAGTGTTTCTCAACCTTGGCAGTTTGAAGATGTGTGGACTTCAACTCCCAGAATTCCCCAGCCAGCGTTGCTGGCTGGGGAATTCTGGGAGTTGAAGTCCACACATCTTCAAACTGCCAAGGTTGAGAAACACTATATCTAGAAGTAGGACTTTTGATATGTCTTTCCTGGTGATCGGTGTTGACTAGTCTATATCTTTCTTTACCGTTCTCCTTTTCAAGTATTAAAGGGATGAAAAAGAAAGAACAGACACAAAAAACAAATCTCTTGGCAACAGAAAAAAAAAACCTATAAGTAATCTGGACATCACAAAATCTTTTTTGTTTCATCCAACATTTGGAACCTTGTTGCCCATTGACAAAATGTTTGACTTACTCCAATTTACTGCAGAATCAGAATACATAATGGAACAAGGTCTACAAATTTAAAGATTTGTGATGGCCATGGAGGAGGAGGGGAAATCCGGGGTATTTTCTGTTAGTTGTTAATGTGCTTCTTGTGTCATGCAAATTGCAAATCTACATGGCCTCTGAATGGATTCGAATAATCCCGTATTTTTCTACTTAACAAGCTCAATATTGGCAATTAAAGCAATCTTATCTGTTGGTAGCTTTTTTCAAACAGTACGTGTAAGTCATTATAAAAAAATAATTATATCAGACAATTTAATAAATATCAACTGTGTAAAACCCTATTAGAAAATGCATTTCAGTTTGATCTATGACTCTTACTGGAAACCTTATCCTGGTAATGTTTTTGGAGTTTGAAATTTTGCCCGGATGATTGGGTAAGATTAATACCTAATACCTAAGTTACAAACCACAGGTAGTCACAATTGTGGCAATCCACAACTGAACCCCAAATAATCTGTTGCTAAATGAGGCAGTTGTTTTGATTTTTGTCCCATGTTATGACCTTTCTTGCCAGCATTGTTAAGTGAATCACTGCAGTTGTGAAGTTAATAACAGGGTTGTTAAGTGAAACTGGTTTTCCTATTGTCTTTGTTTGTCAGCAGGTCATAAAAAGTGATCACATGACCTCAGGACATTGCAATTGTCCTGAATATTAATGACTACTTCATTAGTTAATGACTACTTCAGCTTCAACCGCAACAATACACGAGCACATAATAGATTCAAACTAAATGTAAACCGCTCCAAACTCGACTGCAGAAAATACGACTTCAGCAACAGAGTGATCAATGCCTGGAATGCACTACCTGACTCTGTGGTTTCTTCCCCAAACCCCCAAAACTTTAACCTTAGTGTCACGGGGTGATTTTCTGATTGTCAGCTGTAGTCATATGTATTTATATGTCAGACATTATGACCCAGAGGTTCTTAGCGCAGTAAGGCAGTCACGTGAGGTGTGATCTGCGCAGAAGTGAAATTCCTTTCTATTCCTCCATTTTTTCCAGTTAGTCCTTCATTGGGAAGGACGCATATTTAAGCTGTCAAGATGTAATTATTAAGATTTAGTGTTTTTGTATTTCTTTTGTACCGAAATAAATATTTTATTATTCTTAGAATTTATACTCGAGTTTATTTTGTCAAGAATTGGATTCCGAAAGAAAAGATTCATTACCTCTACAATTTATATTTCTTATCTTAACACTTAGACTGTCTACAGTCGACCTCTCCCCGTTCCTAAGAGATCTGTAAGGGGCGTGCATAAGCGCACCACTGTGCATACCGTTCCTGTCCTACTGTCCTATTGTCCTCTTTATCGTTACTTTTTACTTATATTTATACAAACTACTACTATCCTATACATGTTTGACAAATAAATAAATAAATAAATAATAAAAAAATAAAATAAAATAAAAAAATAAAAAAATAAATAAAAAATAAAAAAATAATAAAAAATAATAAAATATGAGTCAGTTGCCAAGCATCCAAATTTTTGATCTGATTCAAATTTTGATTTTTTGAATTCTGAGAGTTGAAGTCCACCAGTCTTAAAGTCTGGGAGCTGAACTCCACCAGTCTTAACATTACCAAGCTTGTAGGCATCAAAGACCATTTTTTTAAAAAAAAACAACAACCCTATTTTCTTCTGTATCAGTTAAAAGACACCCAGAAACACCAACTAAATCTTGCTTACTGATATCAAGAATGTTCTTTCAAAGAAGGAAGTAGCATAATTTTCTTACTTTCTTTTATGGGAAAAGCACAAATGGACATTTATTTTCATCTCTTGCTACGCTTAAAAATGTTTTGTGAATCTGAAAGCACCCGTGTGCTTGGAACATGCGCCATTAGTGCCAATTGTGCCATTGTGAAAATATTTACTGACCCCTCGCATCCTGGACATAAATTGTTTCAACTCCTACCCTCAAAACGACACTATAGAGCACTGCACACCAAGACAACTAGACACAAGAATAGTTTTTTCCTGAACGCCATCACTCTGCTAAACAAATAATTCCCTCACCACTGTCAAACTATTCACTAAGGCTGCATTACTATTACTATTAGTTTTTCTCATCGTTCCTATCACCCATCTCCTCCCACTTATGACTGTATGACTGTAACTTGTTGCTTGTATCCTTACGATTTATATTAATATTGATTGTTTCCCGATTGCTTATTTGTACTCTATGACAATTATTAAGTGTTTTTTACCTCATGACAAATGTATCTTTTCCTTGTATGTACACTGAGAGCATATGCACCAAAGACAAATTCCTTGTGTGTCCAATCACACTTGGCCAATAAAGAATTCTATTCTATTCTATTTTGTCACATTTTAGGGAGAAAAGCCCCTTTCAGATGCAAAGAAGCATCCTTCAATATGGGTACAATGAAGCAGGATTTAGATACCTTCAACCTAAACATGAGAGGAGAATTTTGCCTGAAATTGATTAAAAGTTGAGGTGGCGGTTTTCTATTTCAAGAGAAAGCCACATGGTTGTGTGAATCAGTTTGCAGGCGCCACTTCGTCTTTGTGTCTGACTTCCAAATCTTACACATGAAAACCTTATCTTACAGAGTTTGTAAACTGCACATTTAATACAATGAGAAATAAAAGGGTTAGATTCCTAGCCTGAAAGAAAATTTCCAGAGAACCTACAGCCAAGAGGATCCCCTTGGGAGATCTGGTGTCCCACACTTTAAAATACAAGCAGGTAGCAAGTCAAGGGGTAAATGCCGAAGTATTGATAGATAAGGACATCAAGAGAGAAAAAACCTGCAGAAACTTAGCAAAAGGGGACATACGGCTCCGCTTTCACAGGACAAGGAAAGCCTGTTAGAAGGCAGAATTTCATATCTGACTTGCGCTACCCACACCTGCTAACAAACTACATCGATAAGTATCATGAGAACACCAAATAAAATGGGGCAATTTAAGAAACAACGGCCAGACGGAGTTATATCTGACAAAATGGCAACGGATCAAAGGGAGAGATGAAATCCAACACAAGAAGGAATAACCTGGAAGGGGGGTGGGAATAATGGACAGCCAGCATATTTGTATTTAAAGCTATGCTTACATAGATTTGCTTTCATCAAATGTATGGAATGGCTTCAGAAAAGGGACGCATGTACCAACGTCCTGTTTGCTTCTCTTCCCCAATGCAAGTGAGATCCCAACAGAAGGATTTCCTTCTGAGCTCCTGTTTTCTGTGCTATGCCTCAAAGGACATGCCAAAACAATGACAGGAGAGTGTCTATGGAGATTGTCAATCATCCAGGTCACGGTTGTCCCAAAAGTGCTTTTTTCAAGAGGCCACTGGACTTCCTTTGTTTGTCCTTGAAGACATTTCGCTTCTCCTTGAAGAAGCATCTTCACTTCTTCAGAACTGAAGAAGCTTCTTGTCACGGTGTGAATATTGTCAGTTGTATGTCTATGCAGGGTGATGCACCCCTATCTAATATTATGGTATATTCCAATATAAGCAGAACACGTGATATGATGAGTGCGCATGTCCACATTCCTAAACCACCTTTAATCACTTTTTGACTTGACTCTGACCTGAATGGTCGCGTTTTATTAGCAAAGATGTAATTATTCAGGATTTATTGTTTTTATACCGAAATAAATATTTTCTATTAGACTTTTAATCTCGGCTTTATTTCTAACTGTCTTAATTCCAAGAAAAGATCCTACATCGCCTCTATGAGATATTATTCTCACCCCAACACTTCTTGGATGAGAAGCGAAATGTCTTTAAGGAAAAACAAAAAAAAAGTCCCGTGGCCTCTTGAAAAAGCACCTTTGGGACAATTACAGAAGAGATATCGTGAGAAAAAGAATGGCAAGAGACGGTGAGATTTTGGAAGAGATGGAATGAAAGGCACAGGTTGCTTTTAGACATGCTAGAGAATAGCATTAGGTCAGCATTTTTAATTGACTTCATGTTCACTTCTGACAGTACAATGCAGAGCACATCCCAACCACCCAGAGTTGTTGAGGGCCAGGAACCATTTTTATCATTCATCATTATCATCCTTATTGTTAAGGTTCTCCAACTTTTGCACCCAAAAATACATATATCAGTGATATTATAACCAATAATATCATTTAGTTGTTGTTATTGTTTTAAATAACAAGGTGAACCTACGTCAGGTCTTGCTATCTGTCTATCTACTTCTTCTTCTTGTGCCATATCCATCATCGGACATTGGCGATCATGTTGGCAATCCTATTTGTATCAACAGCTGCACGAAAAAGTGCTGCTGAGTTTTGTCCAAACCAGTCCCTTAGATTTTGAAGCCATGATGTTCTTCTTCTGCTTGGACCTCGTTTGCCTTCAATCTTTCCTTGGAGGATTAAGAGAAACATGACGTATTTTTCCGGGTGTCGCATCACATGTCTGAAATATTCTAACTTTCGCTTTTTAATGGTTTTGATTATTTACCTTGGCTTTCCCAGGTGGCTTATCACCTCCTCATTTCTGATTTATGTACTAGTCTGTTTTTTTAATGCACTGACCATGTAAGACTTCGCTTGCATACATCTCTCTCTCTCTCTCTCTCTCTCTCTCTCTCTCTCTCTCTCTCTCTCTCTCTCTCTCTCTCTCTCTCTCTCTCTCTCTCTCTCTCTCTCTCTCTCTCTCTCTCTCTCCCTCTCTCTCTCCCTCTCTCTTTCTTTCTTCAAGGGACGTGGTGGCTCAGTGGCTAAGATGCTGAGCTTGTCGATCAGAAAGGTCGGCAGTTCAGCGGGTCAAATCCCTAGTGTTGTGTAATGGGGTGAGCTCCCGTTACTTGTCCCAGCTTCTGCCAACCTAGCAGTTTGAAAGCATGTAAAAAATGCAAGTAGAAAAATAGGGACCACCTTTGGTGGGAATGTCACGATGTGAATATTGTCAGTTGTATGTCTATGCAGGGTGATACTATCTAATATTATGGTATATTCCAATACAAGCAGAACTATCTAATATTATGGTATATTCCAATACAAGCAGAACACGTGATATGATGTGTGCACATGTCTACATTCTTAATCCACCATTAATTTTCTTCTGCCTTAGCTCTTGACCTGAACGGTCGTGTTTCTTAGCAAAGATGTAATTATTCAGGATTTATTGTTTTTGTACTGAAATAAATATTTTCTATTAGACATTTAATCTCGGTTTTATTTCTAACTGTCTGAATTCCAAGTAAAGATCCAAACGTCGCCTCTATGAGATTTTATTCTCATCCTAACAGGGAAGGTAACAGCGTTCTGTGGACCTTCAGCGTTTAGTCATGCCGGCCACATGACCACGGAGACATCTTTGGACAGTGCTGGCTCTTCGGCTTTGAAACAGAGATGAGCACCGCCCCCTAGAGTCAGGAACGACTGGCACATATGTGCGAGGAGAACCTTTACCTTTACCTATATTCTTCATTTGCTCTTTCTGGTAGGCCAATTTGGTCTCTCTGGTGTTTGGTAAGCTTCATGGTATACTAGTTTCAGTGCATCGTCTTCACCGTCCTTCAGATATTCTTCCAATGACTTTTTCTTCTTCAGCTTCTGCTGTACTTGCAATATTCTATGTGCACCTGTTTTCCCTGATAAGTAATGCTTGTCGACATTGCTGCATGGATGAAGGGCATGATTCACCGTCAGCAGTTTTCTGGCCTTCCTATCTAGGGCTTTTGGTGCATCTTGAGTCCAGCCCACTATTCCAGCTGTGTATCTAATGACTGGACTTGCCCAGATGTTAATGGCCTTGATGGTATTTCCTCCAGTGAATATGGACTTTAAGATACTCTCGTGATATGTTCGTTTCTAATCTTCTTGACTTTAGTGTGCTTGACGTAGTCAGCTTGAAGGATGCCCAAGTATTTGTAGTGATTTTCATCCAGACACTTGATGTTATTTCCATAGGACATCTTGATTGCTTCAGTTTTCACTATTTTTCTCCTGTTGATGGTGAGGGTGATACATTATTGGTAAGTGTTTGGAAGAGATTCAGACTTGGTTTCTCCTTAAGTACAAAAGGAATGAAAAGAGCAACACAGGCAGGCTCTCAAAATTCTGTTACAATAATCTCTCTTAATAAAGTTGCCTAGTCATCTTGTGGAGACTTTTTTTCTGAGCAAGTCAGCCTTACTAGGCTGCCAACCATCTTACCTACACGACAGCTACCAGCAGCCACTGCATTGACTCTCTCTTGCTGGAATTATCCCATTAGGACTTCTGTTAATAGCCAATATAGCCTCCGGATAGCCCAGATCATCTTGTCATGTCTACAAATAGATAGAAGGCTGTCTCTAGACCAGACTCACAAGATTTGCACCCACTGTGAAAGCTTATTTGCCTTCGGTCAATGTGACACAGTCCTTGATAAGAGGAATAATTAAGGTTGTTAGCTATGTTTTTAAAAACTACCATATTTTTCAGAGTATAAGATGCGCCTTTTCCCCCCCAAAAGAGGCTGAAAATTTGGGTGCGTCTTATACTCTGAATGTAGCTTTTTTGAAGCTTTTTTCCCCAGTCCTAATGAGGTGCTAACGATCTTCCCGGCTTACAAGCTTGTTTTTATTGCTACTCCCTCCGAAAAAGGTTTTTTCAGCCCTAACGAGGTGCTAACTATTTTCCCTGCTTGCAGGATTTTTTCATTGCTACTCCCTCTGAAGAAGTGTTTTTCCAGGCCTAAGTCTTTGCAGGCTTGTTTTCATTGCTATTCCCTCCAAAAAATGTTTTTTCAGCCCTAACGAGGTGCTAACGATCTTCCCAGCTTGCAGGATTTTTTCATTGCTACTTCCACCAAAGAAGTTTTTTCCCAGCCCTAAGTCTTTGCAGGTTTGTTTTCATTGCTACTCCCTCCGAAAAAGGTTTTTTCAGCCCTAACAAGGTGCTAACGACCTTCCCGGCTTGCAGGATTTTTTTAATTGCTACTCCCTCCAAAGTTTTTTTTCCAGCCCTAAGTCTTTGCAGGCTTGTTTTCATTGCTACTTTCTCCGAAGAAGATTTTTTTCAGCCCTAACTAGGGGATAAAATAATGTGCTGAAGCTGACCAGACTAAGGATGCTAGCCAGATGAATACCTGGTAGGTAGATTTTTTTCCCTATTTTCCTCACCCAAAACTAAGGTGCCTCTTATACTCCGAAAAATATGGTAACCTCTGCTCCCTGTGCCATTAGGAACAGATTATTCTATAAACCAGAGCCAGTTGGTGTAGTGCTTAAGGCCTCAGTCTAGAAACCAGGAGATGGTGAGTTCTAGTCCCACCTTAGGTACAAAGCCAGCTGGGTGACCTTGGGGCAGTCACTTTTTTTCAGTCCTGGAAAGGAGGTGAGGGAAATCACCTTTGAAAAATTGCCAAACTGCAGGCACAATTGCAGGAATTGGCCACGTCCAGTGTAGTGAAAACAAGAACTAGGGATGACATTTAACAGATATTTTAACAGATTAACAGAGTTGGAAGGGACCTTGCAGGTCATCTAGTCCAACCCCCTGCCCAAGCAGGAGACCCTACATCTGCCTCTACCTAGGATCAAACTCACAACCTCCTGATTGTGAGGCAAGAGCTCCACCTCTAGGCCACAGCAGCTGGGCATGATAGCAGTATTCCACTATCTGAGCGGTTGCTATGAAGAAGAAGGGGTCAACTTATTTTCCAAAGCACCAGAAGGCAAGACAAGAAACAATGGATGGAAACTAATCAAGGAGAGAATCAACCTGGAATTAAGGAGAAACTTCCTAACAGTGAGGACAATTAACGAGTGGAACAGCTTGCCTCCAGATGATGTGGATGCTTCAACACTGGAGGTTTTTAAGAAAAGACTGGACAGGCACTTGTCCAAAATTGTATAGGATCTTCTGCTTGAGGAGGAGGTTGGACTAGAAAACCTCCAAGATCCCTTCCAGCTCTATTCTGATTGATTGATTGATTGATTGATTGATTGATTGATTGATTGATTGATTGATTGATTGAGAAGTCCAGGCAATTACCAGGAGTCAACATTGTCTCAAATTATTATTACCAGAATTGGAAGTCAGCTAGGAAGGTTTCAAATGACAAATGCATGACTCAGGAGCACAGTGGATCATGTGGTTAGGACGCTGGGTTGGAAGCTAGCAATCCTGAAGCGAACCTGGCTGATGACATCTTTGAGGCTTCAGGTTTGCCGCAAGAGAGAAGAAGGGGGGAAATGGATAGCTGGGGATTTGTAGCCAAAACAAAAAGTTTTCCTGTGGGAACCAAGGACATTCCAACAGGTGGCCAAAGAGAGGAGGAGTGGAGTAACCAAGCAACTAGCCGGCACCTCTATTGGACAATGTGGCTGATGACTTGGGGGAAGGGGGAACTTTTACTTTTTAATCAGGTGAAAACCGCGGGAACTTTCAGAGTTGGTTTTCACCAGTTGTGCCAATATGATATATCCAAATAAATTGTTCTTAGAGGAATCTACCTTCCTCAGAGTTCTGCTTCCTATGGGCGCATTACTTGGAACACTGACACCTGTGTTTGAGACCCGTGTGCTACTGTTGGACAGGGCGAGTTCTCGTCCTTGGCTCCAGCTTCTGAAGGGACACGAAAGGCGCCCCCAATTGGATATCTCCCAGGCAACGGTGATGTCACCATCTAATTCTTTCAACCCCAAAGTGCCTGGGGGCTTCTGACATGAGCGCGATGCGATCACATAACCCCCCAGGATGTTGCCATGTCATTAATATATGCTGGTTGCCAAGTGCCCAAATGTTGATCACATGATTGTGGCAATGCTGTGATACTTATAAGGACAAAGACTGGTCCTAAGTCACTCTTCGGGACCGCATCCTGCCACATACCTCCCTACGACCGGTCAGGTCCCACAGAGTTGGTCTCCTCCAGGTCCCGTCAGCCAAGCAATGCCGGTTGGCGGGTCCTCGGGGGAGAGCCTTCTCTGTGGCAGCTCCGTCTCTGTGGAACCAACTACCGCCGGAGATCCCAACTATCCCCATCTTGCTGGCCTTCCGTAAAACCGTTAAAACCTGGCTCATCCTGCAGGCGTGGGGATAGAGACCAATGAGAATATATGTGGTCACCCCTGTGTATGAATGATGGCAAATGTTTTTTTAACTTTTATATGTATTTTTAACCTTTTCTATTATTGTTTTAATTGATTGTTCATTTTTTATGTTGTACGCTGCCCAGAGTCCCTTGGGAGTTGGGCGGCCTAGAAGATTGAACAATAAATAAATAAATAAATAAATAAATAAATAAATAAATAAATAAATAAATAAATAAATAAATAAATAAATAAATAAATAAATAAATAAATAAATAAATAAATAAATAAATAAATAAATAAATAAACAAACAAACAAACAAACAAACAAACAAATAAATAAATAAATAAATAAAATAAACTCTTTTCTGCTCTGCTGTAACTTTGAACGGCCACCAAACGAATGGCTGTAAGTCAAGACTACCTCTATTAGTTGCGTAACCATCGACCGTCCATTGGGCAATTCTGATAAAACAACACCGTTAGTCTTGGGTGATTTCTAGCTGAAAGCAGCCCACAAAGTTGTCTTCTTTCTTGCAAGGTTTTTGTTCTCACCCGTACCCTGAATTTCACAAGCGGAACTGCGTTGTACTTTATGCAGTGGGACCTATGCTTTTAAAAAAAATCAACCTTCAGCAACGAATTTAAAGTCCTTTCAATTTCCAGATGCTTTGGATTTTTCAAATCTTACTCAGGTTCTCGGAGTGGAAATTGCAGGGTTGATTGCAAAGCACGTGGCCAAGCAATTCCACAGCAACCAGAAGGCATGCAATGCCAAATTCAGCACCTTTTAGAAGCAGTGATGGAGAAATAATAACAATTTTTTTTTAGAAAGAGATAAGGTTGAGGTGTTTGACAAAGAAACACAGCCATGGTTTCTCCTGCTGGGTGTTATTTCTCCTTCCGTCTCCTTCCTTCCACTCTTTTTTTTTCCTCTTAAGCAGACGACAAGCCATCGTTTACATGCATTTCTTCATAATACATCAAAATAAGAGTACAGTTTTTGGGTTTTTTAAAAAAAGTGCCTCCATCTTCCCTCTGCTTGTGTTGTCAAGAAAGTTTAGCTGAAATATACAGCTATTTCCGACACTTACCCTGCTTGTCACACTGAGAGTGAAATAATGGCTAACATTAGGAAGATTATTTCTTTGCAATAAAATTACCTTTCATAACACATTTCTATCTAAGTGGAAATGATAGAAATCATAGATTCTATTTTCAAACGGAGAAGCGGGGTAGGGGGAAAAAAGAAGAAGAGAAACAAATCAACAGGATGTTTCTACATCCTCATTCAGAGACGGTTGCTAAGAGCTACAGAAACAGACTGGCATCCCCCACACACACACACACACCAACCCTAATGAATTGTTGGCTATTCCTTTATAATGTCATGCTTGAACAATGGGGAAATATGTGGACGAAGGGTTTAAAATTTACCGTATTTTTCAGAGTATAGGACGCACCTTTTCCCCCCTAAAAGAGGCTGAAAATTTGGGTGCGTCTTATACTCCGAATGTAGCTTTTTTGAAGCTTTTTTTTTCAGCCCTAACGAGTGCTAACGAACTTCCCGGCTCTTCCCAGCTTGCAGGCTTTTTTTCATTGCTAATCGCTCCGAAGAATGTTTTTTCCAGCCATAAATCTTTGCAGGCTTGTTTTCATTGCTATTCCCTCCGAAAAAGGTTTTTTTCAGCCCTAACCTGGGGATAAAATAATGTGCTGAAGCTGACCTACCAGGATGCTAGCCAGATGAAGGACACTAGCCAGATGAATACCTGGTAGGTAGATTTTTTCCCCCTTATTTTCCTCCCCAAAAACTAAGGTGCAACTTATACTCCGGTGCGTCTTATACTCCGAAAAATACGGTAAAATTAAATTATAATCTATAAAATGATGTATCGTTGGTATTTAACACCAGATAAATAAAGGTACGTGAAATGAATGTTGGAGGTGTAAAAGTAAAGAAGGGACTTTTTATCATCTATGGTGGACATGTGATAAAGCAAAAAAAAATAGGGTATGATTCATATTTTAATACAGAAGATTTTGAAAGTGGAGATAAAAATGAAACCAGAACTTTTCCTTTGGGGGCCTAATGGAAAAAGAACTGGAAAAAAACTTGGAACTTTGTTACTACTGGTATATATGTTGACAGCAGCAAGTATATTGTATGCGCAAAAATGGAAGGACACTTCGATTCCTACCGTGGAAGAATGGTTGCAGAAGCTGATGGAGTTGGCTGAAATGGCAAAACTGACTACTTTGATTAAAGAAAAGAATGTAAGTACTTTTGTTTCCACATGGAAACCACTTCTGAACGTCATGCCTGATGTGGAAAAGAATGAAACTCTGACTTTGGGTTTTACAGATTCGATTGATAGGTCTTTATAGAAATGGCTTGTTCATATTATTATGGAAAAGCAAAAAGTTGTGATTTGATGTTAATGCCTTATTTTACTGTAACAGAGAGAATCAGAAGTCAATGCTTCCTTTTCTCCCCCCCTATCTTTCCTCACTTCTCTTCCCCCTTCCCCCTCCCCCCCATTGCTCTTCTATTTACTTTTGTATTTTGTATTTTATAATACTCTATAACTTAATAAAAATGTTTTTTAAAATGTGTTGGGGATCTATTTGGTCACAAATGGCCCACGGTTACATTGGAAATATGCTGTGGTATAATCCTCAGCTTTAAAATAGAAAACAGATACAGGAAATCCTCAACCATATGACCACAAAAATTTCCACTGGTAAGCAAGACTGTTGTTAAATGAGTTTTGCCCCATTCTATTACCTTTCTTGCCACCGTTGTTAAGTGAATCACTGCAGTTATTAAGTTAGTAACACGGTTGTTAAGTGACTCTGGCTTCCTTATGAACTTTGCTTGTCAGAAGGTCGCAAAAGGTGATCACGTGACCCCTGCAACGGTCATAAATATGAACCAATTTTTAATTTTATTTGGTTACAGGTTTGCTACAGCACTGTGTTTGTTTATCTACTGATGTTGTTGTTGGTCAATGACTCTAATAAAGGAGTATTGTGCAAAGGAAGATGAAATGCCCTTGCTTGTTTTGGCAAACAATGCAGAAAACAATTCACTTCTCAATCCATCTTATAATTTTGTTTGATGCACAGTGGCTTTGGGGAAGAGATCTACCTTCTGGGCACTGCAATTAGATTGGTTGGTTGGTTGGTCGGTTGGTCGGTTGGTCGGTTGGTCGGTTGGTCGGTTGGTCGGTTGGTCGGTTGGTCGGTTGGTCGGTTGGTCGGTTGTTGAGTGATTGAAAGACCACCTATAGGAAAAGAACAGGCAGACTCTGGGGTGGAGTAAAGCGAGTAATTAGCCTAGACTCATAATGTTCCCACCAATCCTCTAAGACCAATTCCTCTTAATTTCCATTGATCCTTATCTGGTAACAATTTAGTGCCCGCTGTTGTTGACTAGATTCTTGTGAATAGGCATGAGCAATAAAACACATTAACTGGGATTCTATGTGTGGTCCCAATTCTTCACACCTGACACCAACCAACTAAAAAAAAAAGCATAGCATTCAAATACACAGTTAGGTCTCACCAACGTATACACTTTACAGGAGAAGCTTCTAGACCATTCTGGCTCCAGTGTCCAAAGCAACAGCCAGATCCATCCCAGCACCTGTCCTACGGAATGAGATTCTCCCTGGTATACATGTGACTCCCATCCTGATGGCTTTCTGAAAACCCTTTAAGACCTGGCTGTTGTCCCAGAACAAAGCTAAATGGTGGCCTGGCCAGATGGGGTTTGGGTGTGGTTAGCCAGATCTGCCGTAGCTTCTTGTTGTTTGTTTATTTTTATTTCTTTCTACAAACGTTGTATTCTGTTTTTGTTCTGTTGGTTTTATTATACCCTGCCCAGAATAACTTTGGAATCAGGTGGTGTTCTAAGTGGAATAAATTAATCTTCAAAACATATAAGATATACGATCAATGATTGAATTTATAAAGCAATTATGGGACCGTTATGCCTCCTGACCCGATTTTGGGATAGGCTTCAGACAATTCAAACGATCTGCATTAAAAAGGAGTTATATAAAAACACAATGGTGTTTAATTTTATTTTAAAGAGGCCTTTTATTTAATGAAACAGAACAGGAAAAGCAAATGATAGAAAAAGAAAAAAGAAAGGGCAAAATAAGTAGAGATAGATAGATAGATAGATAGATAGATAGATAGATAGATAGATAGATAGATAGATAGATAGATAGATAGATAATCATCTATCTAGATAGCATACAAATCTAATAAATCAGATTTATTAGATTTGTATGCTGCCTATCTAGATAGATGATAGACAGATATAGACTTTTTATACATGTGTTTATAAATATAAAGTTTACATATCAATTTTAATGAAAAATTGTTTTATTTGTTTGCTGGGACTCTTCTGTTTAATATTCTGAGCAGATTATTATTTCATTGTATTCATCCATACATAATCTATAAGAAACCCATCTAAAAGTCATAAATAACATCAGGTCTTCATTAAATAACTGAGGCTATACATTTTTTCCCCTTCCAAAGTTGAAGACTAGTCCTTTGCAATACAAAGAGCTCAGAGGGTCCATTTCTTTGTCCAGTCATCAGTTTCCATGGAATAAATTATTGAATTTATAGAGCAATTATGAGACCGTTGTGCCCCTTGACCGGATTTTGTGATAGGCTTCAGACAATTCAAACAATCTGCATTAAGAACAAGTTATATAAAAACACAACTGTGTTTGCCATTTGATTGTATTTTAAAGAGGCCTTTTATTTAATGAAATAGAACAGGAAAAGCAATTGATAGAAAAAGAAAAAAGAAAAACAGATGGCAAAATAAGTAGACATAGATTAGATAGATAAATGAGAGAGAGATGAGAGAGAGATGAGAGATAGATAGATAGATAGATAGATAGATAGATAGATAGATAGATAGACAGACAGACAGACAGACAGACAGACAGACAGACAGACAGACAGACAGACAGACAGACAGTAGATAGATAGAGATAGATAGATAGATAGATGATAGATAGATGGATAGATGGATGGATGGATAGATAGATAGATAGATAGATAGATAGATAGATAGATAGATAGATAGATAGATAGATAGATAGATAGATAGATAGATAATGAGGTGTGTGTGTGTGTGTGTGTGTGTGTGTGTGTGTGTGTGTGTGTGTGTGTGTGTGTGAGAGAGAGAGAGAGAGAGAGAGAGAGAGAGAGAGAGACTAGTTGATAATGAAATGGATGTCTAAGCCCTGTCTCACATTAATATTTATTTATTTACTTACTAATTTGATTTTTATCCCACCTGTATTACTTTATAAGTAACCCAAGGCAGCAAACATACCTAACACTCCTTCTTCCTCCTATTTTCCCCACAACAACATCCCTGTGAGGTGGGTTGGACTGAGAGAGAGAGTGAATGGCTCAAAGTCACCCAGCAGGCTTTCATTCCCAGGGCAGAACTAGAACTCACAGTCTCCTGGTTTCTAACCTAGTGACTATAAATACTGACTTTCAATAAACTGTCCAGCCAGATGGGAAACAGAACAAGCCAACGGCTGAAACCGGCATATCTAATGATAACAGCCGCACTTCTGAAACTCCACAAATACTAGCCCATTATCAGTGACTAAAGAAGACCGTACCTGAAGGGAAAGGAAAGAAGGAAAATGCAAAACGCACCCAAATTTACATCCCTTTGAAATTCCACTAAAACTGCGTGGTAACCCAACTGGATGCTTTTTTTTCTATAAGCCCTTCTTTTATTATGTTCCACTGATCGGAATTAGATTTCTGTCTCGGTTCACTTCAGATGGATATCTTGGAAAACTAGAAGCCTGGTCTTGTTTTCTTCCCACCCACTTGCACGCAGGTGTTGTGATTGGGACAAACTAACAATCTCACAAATACACCTTCCTATCTCCTCTTCCAGTTATCCCTTTGTAGTCTAATCTGCAGATAAAGAGAGAGAAAAATACTGCAAACTTGCATTGCGTATATCTAGCCAGTTGACTCGGTATTCTTTTATTATTATTATTATTATTTTCTGCAGATGCTCCGGGAAATTCTGGATATCGCAGTGTTAAATCTGCACAACCCAGTTGCTCAGAAAACACTTAGAAGTCTCTCTCCGCACCCCCAGCCTGCTCAAGTTCTCATAGTCTTAAATCTCTTTTGCTCTGCCTGCCTGCAACTCGGATCACATGAGATTCCCAGAGCCAAAGGAACAGTTCTCATCTATCCGTCACCAAGGAGGCAGACAGGACTGGGGAACAACAAGGCATTTGTACCTGAAGATGAGGACAGTCCTGGGATACAAAAAGAAGAGCCACCCCGTGAATCTGAGCTATTCTGTGTGGTAAACAGAACTGCATGAGAAACACACACATTATCGGGAACATCGGAGTCATTCTCTCCGTCTTGGAGTGGTCGGTGAGGTGGGACCAGGGTCTGAAATACTATATTGTCCCAATAGAAAGCCTCCCTCGGGGAAATAATGAGATAGGGAGGGGATAAGGGCAAGGCCCGGCCTTTCTTCATTCCACAACCCTCACACCCGCTGAGCCAGTCATTCCTGAGCCATGTGATGAGGCCACACTGCTGGGTGAACCAAGACGGTCATGAGAAGAAATAAGGGAATTCGGGAACTGCAGGCTCCTGGGAAGGATCCCAGCAGTCTTCAGATCACCCTTGCGTGAAATAAAATTGCTCAACTCTGGTCATTTCAGGAAGAAGGGAACGGCACAATCCAAAACTTCAATGGATCAGTGTTGTTGTTTTTTAAAACCAGGGCAACCTGGTCTACCCAAATATGGGACAGAACATACTGTTTCCGCTTTCACCTTTCAGCCCCAATCCAGGAGCCTTCGCAGGCAGTCGCTTTCACGGCAAACTATTTTTGTGTTAAATTTATATTTCCCGACAAAGAAATAAAGGGAGATTAGTATAAATCTATTTCTGCTATTTAGCTGTTTAAATCGCAGAAGGGTAGGGCTAGCTGACGAGAGCTAAATAGCTTGAAAACAGATCTTTACTAGTCTCCCTTTATTTCTTTGTCGGTAAATATAAATTTAACACAAATTTAAATGGAAGCAAAGATAAAAGCACTATAAACGGTTCATTGTCAGAGATCAGGTCTCTGTGTGAATCACTGGCTTGCATGTAGTGTCTTCCAATAGGATTCGTTTCTGTGTCACTTTTGTTTCCTGTAAGCCAAAGTTTTCAGGTACAATTTTTAATTTGTAATTTTTTTAATTTAATTTTTATATTTGATTTTAAGCAATGTTTATTGTTGGTTATTCTTGTATTTTTTCTGCTGTACGTTGTTGGTTATTCTTGTATTTTTTTCTGCTGTACGCCGTCCTGAGTCCCTCGGGAGTTGGGCGGCATATAAGAAAACCAAAATAAATAAATAAATAAATAAATACAACAGCATGTTGTCCCATCCCACTGCAATTCCAAATTAAGATCATTGAAATGTCTCAGCAATGACATATACCAGTGGTTCTCAACCTTTTCTTCACCATAGAGCCCCTTTAAATATCTTCTGTGGCCACAAATTCTCAAGACTTAACTTAAGATTTAAATCATACCATTTCTTCAAGCCTTCGCAGACCCCTTGTGACAACATTGTGCCCCTCCCCCCCCCAGGGTTCCACGGACCCCAGGTTGAGAATCACTGAAATATGTACAATTGAATTCATACAAAATGCTGAATCTGGTCAGGTAAGAGACCACCAGGGGTGGGATTTTACATCCGGTTCAGTAAACCGGTAGTTCCGATGACTGGCTGGTCCCACCTACCCTGCCTCACCCCTCCCAGGAGTCACCACGCGGCTTGTTTTGGATTGCAGGTAAGTGCAGGGCCCGTGCGGAGGCTCAGGGAGGGTGAAAAACAGGACTCCAGAGAGCCTCCGGAGCCCGGGAAAGGGGAAAACAGGCCTCCCGGAGGCTCGAGGAAACCCTCCGGAGCCCAGGGAAGGGGAAAACATCCCCCCGCAGCCCATTTTCACTCCCAGGGTAGTGCAGGAGATTGACTAGGCCATGCCCACCATGGCCACGCCCACCCAGCAACCGGGCAGAGAACCGGTTGTTAAATTATTTGAAGCTCACCCCTGGATAAGACCTGCCAAATGTATGGATGAAGCGTTCTAGTATTGGTTAGTTTTGGAGTGATGTAATATTTGAACAAATCTACACCGATTGGTTGGTCCAAGGGAACTCCAAACTTGGAAACTTTTAAGACTTGTGGACTTCAACTCACAGAATTCTTAAGCCAGCTATGGAAATGAATTAATTTAGTGACCAGGTTAAACATGTGTGTGAATATCACCTTTAGATAATTCTACCCCAGCTTTGCAATGTAAAATCCTATAATCAGGAATGTATTTTGCAACGACAACAATCCAGCGGGGCATGTCGGGGTGCAAGAGAATGACCACCCCAAAGTTATACAGTGAGATTTCCCATTTGAGGACAATCATTAGAACAGTGGTTCCCAACCTGTGGTACGTGTACCACTAGTGGTACGCGAGGGCCTTCCAGGTGGTACGCAAACACTTTCGGGGTCATGAACGATTTTTAGTTAGTTATTTTTTACTTCACAAAAATGTTTACTGCCTAACACAAGATAATCTGACAACGATTTGCAACTGTTGCTACACGCCACCCACCTGGTCCCAGCGGCGCGGGGCCAAAAAAGGAACGGTACAATTATGGAAATAAAGTGATATCTGATCGAATTTAGTTTCTCTGGAACCAGGTGGTACGCGGTGACTGTACGGGACCTCCAAGTGGTACTCGATCACAAAAAGGTTGGGAACCACTGCATTAGAAAGATGGAGAATCAAATACTCTATAATTAAGATTCAGAGTGCAAGCTAACCAAAGTTGCATTTTGCTTCCTTCACGCACCTAGCAAATTCTTTCATCCTTGCGCATTATTGTGGTAGCACACCCAAGTAGCCATCCAGTTTCCTTACGCTGATCTCTCCTTTTCAACCGGGCATGCTGTTTCCTGTGCATTATTTTTTTGTTCTTTTTTTTTTTTGCATGACTTGAAGTTCAGTTATCTTTAAACAGAAACTGTTTGATTCAATAGGGTCTCAAAAACAAGAGGTGTGTCCAACCAAACCAGACGTGGGCATTCACCAGAAAGTAATATACAGCAGTTGCTTACAATAGGGGAACAGATTGGTTTGTTTAGCTGTGTTTCAGAGCTGTGATCCTCCAAAATCTACCTTTCCTGTCTGAGTTGCAGCATTGTGCCTAGCAGTATTTGTTTCTTTTAGCTTCAAAAGCCAAGGTCAGGTTGAGGTAAAGCTCAAAAAAGAAAGAAGAAAGAAGATGTAGGGATAGGTTGTATAATGAGAACTTCAAAGTATCATTCAGAGGTCACGAGTTGATACCCTTTTTGGCTTCCGTGAGTTCCTTCATTAAAACTGTGAGATCTGACCACAACACAGAGCTGATGGGCAAGCCAGACCAATCCTTGAATACAGCTCATCTGTCTGGAACCCACACCGCATATCGGACATAAATACATTAGAAAGTGTCCAGAGATACTTTACAAGAAGAGTCCTCCACTCCTCTACTCGCAACAGAATACCTTACGCAACCAGACTTGAAATCCTGGGCTTAGAAAGCTTAGAACTACGTCGCCTTCGGCACGACCTAAGCATAACTCATAAAATTATCCACTACAACGTCCTTCCTGTCAACGACTACTTCAGCTTCAACCACAACAATACACGAGCACACAACAGATACAAACTCAAAAGTGAACCGCTCCAAACTTGACTGTAGAAAATATGACTTTAGCAACAGAGTGGTAAATGCCTGGAACTCACTACCTGACTCTGTGGTTTTGTCACCAAACCCCCCCAAAACTTTACCCTTAGACTGTCCACTGTTGACCTCACCCGATTCCTAAGAGGTCAGTAAGGGGCGTGCATAAGTGCACCAGCGTGCCTATCGTCCCTGTCCTAATGTTCCCGCTTATCAGTATCCATCTTATGTACATAAACAATGTTATATCTATGTATATTACCAACATGTACTTGACAAATAAATAAATAAATAAATTAAAATAAATTAAAAAGCCAGCTTGAAATACAATGTATGTCAATAATGGATCAGTTGTTCTACTCTGATTTCTTTCAGATGTTTGCCCTGGGTTATTTTGAGCCACGAAAAAGAGCAAATCTGCTTGAAACTCATGAAGGTGATGACTTCAGGAATGATGAAGAGAAATCGTTGTCCATGGTTAGGTTTGAGATAATCCTGATGCACACATCTATTGCCAAATATGGTGCCTCTAAAGCAAGGTTGGGTGAGGACTTTACTTGGTTTGCTTTTTGATAAGAACATAACGACATTCTCAGAGTTGATCTTAAACAGAACAGAGTTGATCTTTCCAAAAATGAAATTGGCACAGGATTTTGATCTCCTGTTCTTTCAAGTCTGGGTTTCAATCCCAAAGTATGTGGTTGTGTTTATGTGAATCTTCTCCTTCCCCTTCCCTTTCTCCTTCTCCTTCTCCTCCTCCTCCTCCTCCTCCTCCTCCATCATCTCCTTCCCCTTCCCTTTCTCCTTCTCCTTCTCCTTCTCCTTCTCCTTCTCCTCCTTCTCCTTCTTCTCCTTCTCCTTCTCCTTCTATTTCTCCTTCTCCTTCCCCTTCTCCTTCTCCTTCTCCTTTTTCTTCTTCTTCTTCTTTCTCCTTCTCCTTCTCCTTCCCCTTCCCCTTCCCCTTCCCCTTCCCCTTCTCCTTCTCCTTCTTCTTCTCCTTCTCCTCCTCTTTCTCCTTCCCCTTCCCTTTCCCCTTCCCCTTCTCCTTCTCCTCCTCTTTCTCCTTCTCCTTCTCCTTCCCCTTCTCCTTCCCCTTCTCCTTCCCCTTCCCCTTCCCCTTCCCCTTCCCCTTCTCCTTTCTCTTCCCCTTCCCCTTCCCCTTCCCCTTCCCCTTCTCCTTCTCCTTCTCCTCCTCTTTCTCCTTCTATTTCTCCTTCCCCTTCCCCTTCCCCTTCCCCTTCCCCTTCCCCTTCCCCTTCTCCTTCTCCTTCTCCTTCTCATCCTAATCCTAATCCTCCTCCTAATCCTTCTCCTCTTCCTCCTCCTCCTTCTCCTCCTCCTCCTCTTTTGCCTTCTTTTCCTCCTCCTTCTTCTCCTCCTCCTCCTCTTCCTCCTTCCTTCCTTCCTTCCTTCCTTCCTTCCTTCCTTCCTTCCTTCCTTCCTTCCTTCCTTCCTTCCCCTCCTGTTTCTCCTTCTCCTTTAAGCTTTTATGTTATTAAGACTCCATTCTATGCAAATATGATTGACTGCAGACAATTAAGAATGTCGTTAAGCTTCATTTTTTAATTTAAAAAAACATAGAAAACTGAACAGATACATTCGTTTATCGATGAAACTGGGAGCTTTAAAAAAATGGAGTGTTTTTATATTGCTTGAAGGATTCAAAAATTTCAGATCAGATTCTATAAGAGATCGAAATGTTTCTGAAAAAGGCGTGAATTCCCTCTCCCCAACCAGCCCCTCCCATGTTAACTATTACCATGATGGTTTTTAAGACTTTTTAAAAAATCTTTTCTACTGATTATTTCACTTTACTCTCTTTTAGGTTGATCCTATGGAAATGTTCATCACTTAGTGAATCTATATATATATAAGCCAAATACCACTCACTCATCACGAAATCTCCAGAACTATAAAGCCTACAAACTTGAAACTTGGCACATATGTTCCTCTTGGCTTCTAGGTGCTCGCTAAAAAAGAATTTTTTGAAATGACCATCAGATCATTAGTATTTCTTATACAGTATTATATTAACAAGCTCTGATGCTAAGGAATTAGATGTTCTACTCCCCCTTCCCACCTGAAAAGAACTCTGTTCCAACTGCCAGTTGCCTTATATTAACATACTCTGATGCTACCCCTTCGCTAAACCGGGAGTGGGCGTGGCCAGCACGTGACTCATCCTGCCTGCGGGCTGGGAGTTTAGACATTCTACTCCCCCCTCCCCACCTGAAAAGAACTCTGTTCCAAATGCCAGTTGCCTTATATTAACATGCTCTGATGCTAAGGAGTTACACATTCTACATAAATTTTCAAGCTTTAAGTGTCAATGTATCAATTGCAACTACTCATTAATTTTCAAGCTTTAAATGTCAATTTATCACATAGTTTCATAGCGAAGCACGGGTATCCAGCTACTAGTACAGTATTTAAGCAAAGAATGTTGCTATCTAATGAACTTGCCAAGGTAAAGTCAATGGAAATTAATACTTTCATAAATACAGATAGTTCTTGACTTACAACAGTTCATTTAGTGACCATTCAAAGTTACAACAGCACTGAAAAAAGGAACTTACGACCATTTTTCACACTTATGACCATTGTAGCATCCCCATATTCACGTGATCAAAATTCAGATACTTGGCAAGTGGTTCATATTGATGATCATGTGATCAGCTCTTGCGACCTTCTGACAAGCAAAGTCAATGGGGAAGCCAGACTCACTTAACAATCCTGTTACTCTCTTAACAACTGCAGCGATTCACTTAACAACTGAGGCAAGAAAGGTTGTAAAATGGAGCAAAACTCAGTTAACAAATGTCTCCCTCAGCAACAGAAATTTTGGGCTCAATTGTGATCATAAATCAAGGACTACTTGTATTCCCACTGAACATGGGAAGAAGGATAGTTCTTCGACCCCCATTCATCAAAGAAATTGGAAAAAAATGGGGATAGCTTTTTTTAACAACCTTTTTTAAAAATAAGAAGCAGAATCAATTTACAATAATAAATATGAACATTACAAATGACTACTGTGCAGAAATACAGATGGATCCTGCCTGAAATTTGCCTTTCCGCATTTTTACATGTTTACAATTTTGCACACACTGGATTTTGTAAAGCCCAAATTTAAAAGGTTAATTTTTTGAACTAGTTATCACATTTGCTTACAAATCCAAAAATGCTGGTGCTTCTAATGCTTTTCCTGGATTCGTCTATTTTGCCTAATAAATGAAACAACATTTAAATTAGCCTTTATTAATCAATGTCATTTAAGATGACACTTTTTGGATTCCACAGATTTTGTATTTTGAAGCGCATATAGAAATAACGTTAGGATTAGCTGACAACTGATATCTGAACCTGTTACTGCTGACTACAGGTTGTGAATAGTTTTGGCTTAGCTCTATCTCAAACACAACATTTTTGTCACTGAACAGCATCAAGGCCCTGTCTTACTTATTTGTTTAATCCTGTGAAAACATATCTGTGCTCTTGGTTATTATCTCAAATATACTTGGCAGGAATTTGATAATGCCTTCCATTGTTACTGTGAAAACAATGCCAACTTTTATATTTGCTTCTTGTCGTTAAGATATGAGTCTTCTTGTTGGAATATTCATGACTGGGAGAGCCATGTGATTGAGTCAGCCAATCTGGCTGAAGTGTTAATTGAGCATGTCCAGAAACTTAGCAAGAAGAAGGGCGTGGTTTACTCAGTCCACCATTAAAGATTGCTGTGAAAACATCTCAACATGTGATCTGAAACAAAGTGTGGTATTGTTAATGTTTTATTCTACTTATAAAGAAGTTATTTGAATCAGCAAAATGCAGTTATCTTTTGAAGCTTCTGATTTATTGCGTAACTCTGACAGGTTATGGGCCCAGGAATCGCTCAAGAAGTAAAGTTAAAACTGCATTGTAATTTAAAGCTGATAAGAAGCTGTCTGTGTTGTTAAAGGAACAGGCAGAGAAGAAAAATAAAGCAGGATGGCTGCTGCTATGGAATTTAAAGACAGTCCAATACCTAAATTGGGGAAGAAAAATTATTTAATTTGGGCTGCAAAAATGGAATGTTTTTTGAAAGCAAAAGAATTATGGGACATCGTAGCAGACCCCCCACAAGTGCTTGGAGCAGCAGATCAAAAGGCTCATGACAAAGCTATGGCTTATCTTCTTTTAAGTCTGGGGGATGATCAATTCTTAAATGTAGCTGAATTAAAGTCTGCAAAAGAAATATGGCAGAAATTGAAAGCAGTACATGTCAATGTTTCTGCGTGTAATGTGGTCCAACTTTCGAGAAAGCTTTTCAGAGCCATTATGCAGCCAGGAGATTCTATGGAAGATCATTTAATGAAAATGCAGTCTAATTTTCTAGAATTGGAGCAACGTGGAGTAAAGTTTCCAGAGTCCCAGAAAGTTTTATTAGTGTTAAATAGTTTGGATCAAAGCTGGGAGACTGTATCAGCTATTTTTGAAAGTAAGCCAGAAGCAGATTTGAATTTGGAGGCTTTGAAATCGTGTTTATTGAATGAATATGAGAAAAGGCTTTTCAGCCATGCTGATGGAAAATTCCACAGGCGGGGGCCCAACAAGGAGTACAGTGGAAACTTACAGCAAGTCTCCAGCAAAATTTTCCACAGGCTGCCTATCTCTAGCAACAGCCGAGGTGTCTGCAGAGATGAGGAGAGCAGAGGCAGGAGAGATCAAGTTACACAGCCACAATTCTGCAAGCAAGATAAGAAAGTGTGTTTCATTTGTGGAGAAACCAATCATCTGCAGAAAAGCTGTGCACAGAGAAGAAATGTGCAAGACAAGAGACATTATTTGCAAGGACAGATTGCAGTTGCAAAAGTTTGTTATAAAAACAATAGAGACAAATGGTTGATTGACAGTGGGGCTAGTCAAACAATTGTTAATAATTCTGACTTATTTTCCAGATTTTTCCCAGGAAACCATGAAGAAGTGGCCTTAGCCAATGGTCAAAAGGCTAAAATCATTGGAAGAGGCGATGTGCAAATTCCATATTTGGAATCCAGGTTTACTGATGTGTTATGTGTACCTGAAATGGAGCATAATTTGTTAAGTGTGTCTAGTTTAGACAAGCAAGGTTATGAAACCACATTTGTTAATGGGAAGTGTATCATCCAAAGAAATGGGAATGTTTGTGCACAGGGCATAAAAGAGGATAATCTTTATGTATTGCAGGGACAAAAGGTCCCACATTGTTCCCAGATATTTAAAAATGTAGCAGAACACAATTCGTGTGTTCATCTTCTGCACAGACGACTTGGTCATGCTAATTTTAAGGTTGTTCAACAAATGAAAGAATTTGCAGAAGGATTAGATTTGAAGGGATGTAAGGCATATTTGGATTGTGCAGTATGCAAAGCATCAAAATCCAAAGCATTCCCAGTTAGCAAGTTTAGCACAAGACAAACCACAAAAGCTCTAGAACTGGTGCATGCTGATTTAATTGGGCCTATGCAAGCCAGTTTGGGAGGAGCAAAGTATGCGCTGGTCATTGTGGATGACTACAGCAGGTTTGGGTTTTGCTACTTACTTAAGAGTAAAACAGAGGTGCTACAGCAATTTAAGCAATGGTTAAGCTTTGTAGAGAGAAGGTACAAACAACAGGTATGTCAGTTGCAAACTGACAGAGGTTCTGAATTTATGTCAACAAATTTTCAACAATGGTTGAGACAATTGGGAATAAGACACAGGCGCACAAATCCTTACACACCGGGGGAGAACGGAGTGGCTGAAAGGAGGAATGGTGTTTTGCAAACAATGAAAGACTCATTACTGGAGGATTCTGGTATGAGCAGGTCATATTGGGGTGAAGCCATACTGACTGCCAATTATTTAGTTAATAGGCTGTGGAGTTCATCCATCAATAATACTCCATATGCAATGCTATATGGGAGAAAGCCTTCTCTAGCACATTTAAAAATATTTGGAAGTACTGCATGGGTACATATTCCAAAGGCAATCAGAAGAAAGGGACAACAAAAGGCTAGAAAGCTCAGATTTGTGGGCTATGAGCCAGGCTCAAAAGGGTATCGCTTTAGCGATGGAAGTAAAAGGATAGTGATTTCAAGGTCTGCTAGTTTTGCAGAACAAAATTGGAACAGAATTGATGCAAATTCTGAAAATGTCTCACTTAGCGACGGTGATCCACTTAGTGACGGTGATCCACTTAGTGACAATAACTCATGTAATGATGGTGAATCATTTTCTGAAGGTGTCTATGTTCAGGGAGGAGAGTCTGAACAAGATATGAAGACAGAAAAGCTTGAAACACAAGTACAGGCAATGCCACGTAGGTCAGAGCGTAGGAACAGAGGGGTTCCGCCAGACAGGTATTCTGCCAGTAAAGTTAAAGTGTGTAATGTGTGGTATGAGCCAAGAAACTATAAGGAAGTATTGGCATTACCAAAAGTTGAACAAGAAAAGTGGAAGGAAGCCATGGATAAAGAGATGAAATCCATGGGCGATCATGAAGTGTTCACATCTATGACTTTGCCACAGGGTACGAAAGCTGTAGGATGTAAGTGGGTATATAAGAAAAAGGTATTACCCAATAATGAAGTACAGTATAAGGCAAGATTAGTGGCACACGGTTTTTCTCAATTAAAGAATGTGCACTATGATGAGGTGTTCGCGCCAACTGTAAAAGGTGAGAGCATAAGACTAGCACTGGCATTAGCATCAGCATACAGGCATAGAATTTGGCATTTTGATATAACCACTGCATTTCTCAATGCTGAATTAGAGGAAGAAATTTATATGGTTCAAGCGCCAGGGTATGAAAGTAAAAAACCTAACATGGTGTATAAATTGAACAAGGCCATTTATGGGCTGAAGCAGTCAGCCAGAAATTGGAATATCTGTTTAGATACTGCATTGAAAGGTCTTGGGTTCAAGAGTTGCAAAGCTGATGGTTGCATATACACTGGAAAGTTACAAGGTGGGAATTGTCTACTATTAGCATTTGTGGATGATCTTTGTTTCATTGCAAAGGATGCATCACAAGTTGAAGAATTTGCTAATAAGTTAGAAAAGAAATTTGTATTAAAGAATTTGGGAGAAATAAAGAATTATCTCGGTGTAGAAATACAAAAAACTGAAAAAGGTGGTTATATTCTCAGTCAAAGGAGAAAAATTGAACAATTATTAGAGAAGTATAACATGAAAGATTGTAATATTGCTCCTACACCTATGAACACAGATTTTTACAATAGTTTGGGTGAGGACAAAAGTGAAGCCTGTGATCAGGAGATATATCACTCTGCAATAGGGAGTCTGTTATATCTGTCACAGTGGTCCAGACCAGACATAGCTTGTGCAGTGAGCATTCTAAGTCGCTTTACTGCTACACCTACAAAGTTGCATTGGATGGGTGTGAAAAGAATTCTCAGGTATTTGAAGGGAACTGTGAATTTGGGTCTTCAAATACAGGTCACTGAAGAATTAAAATTGAAATGTTACGTTGATAGTGATTATGCAAATGATGTAAAAACCAGAAAGTCTAATTCTGGAATTGTAATAATGTTTGGAGGGGCTTTAATTGGTTGGAAGTCCAGAAAACAAACAACGGTTGCTATTTCAACTGCTGAAGCAGAGTTTATTGCATTGTCTGAGTTATGTTCTGAAGTAGTTTGGTATGTACAGTTGTTACAAGATTTAAATGTAAAAGTAAATGAAGCTGTAACTGTTTATGAAGATAATGCTGCTTGTATAAAAATGGCAACAGGTGACAGAGTGAAGAACAGAAGTAAACATGTGGACATTAAGTATTGTAATGTCAGGGAAGCTGTAAAAGAAAAATTGATAAGTTTACATCATTGTTCTTCAGAGGATAATTTAGCAGACATGATGACCAAACCATTGGGTGGCGTCCATTATAGGAAATGTTTAAATCTAATAGGTTTGATGTCTCTCCCAGTAATGAAGGGAGGAGTGTTGGAATATTCATGACTGGGAGAGCCATGTGATTGAGTCAGCCAATCTGGCTGAAGTGTTAATTGAGCATGTCCAGAAACTTAGCAAGAAGAAGGGCGTGGTTTACTCAGTCCACCATTAAAGATTGCTGTGAAAACATCTCAACATGTGATCTGAAACAAAGTGTGGTATTGTTAATGTTTTATTCTACTTATAAAGAAGTTATTTGAATCAGCAAAATGCAGTTATCTTTTGAAGCTTCTGATTTATTGCGTAACTCTGACACTTCTTCTTCTTCTTCTTCTTCTTCTTCTTCTTCTTCTTCTTCTTCTTCTTCTTCTTCTTCTTCTTCTTCTTCTTCTTCTTCTTCTTCTTCTTCTTCTTCTTCTTCTACGTCAACGTCAACGTCAACGTCAACATCGTCATCAGAGTTGGAAGGGACCTTGGAGGCCTTCTAGTCCAACCCCCTGCTCAAGCAGGAGACCCTATCCCATTTCAGACAAGTGACTGTCCAATCTCTTCTTTAAAACTTCCAGTGACGGAGCACACACAATTTCTGAAGGCAAGCTGTTCCACTGGTTAATTGTTCTCACTGTTAGGCAGTTTCTCCTTTGTTCCAGGTTGCTTCTCTCCTTGATTAGTTTCCATCCATTGTTTCTTGTCCTGCCTTCAGGTGCTTTGGAAAATAAGTTGACCCCCTCTTTCTTTCTTTCTTTCTTTCTTTCTTTCTTTCTTTCTTTCTTTCTTTCTTTCTTTCTTTCTTTATTTATTTATTTATTTATTTATTTATTTATTTATTTATTTATTTATTTATTTATTTATTTATTTATTTATTATTTGTATCCTGCCTTTATGATTTTTACAAATAACTCAAGGCAGCTTAGTGGATAACAGCTGTCCAATCTCTTCTCAAAAACCTCCAGTGTTGGAGCACCCACAACTTCTGAAGACCGTTCCACTGGTTGATTGTTCTCATTGTCGGGAAATTTCTCTTTAGTTCTAACTTGGTTCTCTCCTTGGTTAGTTTCCCTCCATTGCTTCTTGTACTGCCTTCAGGTGCTTTAGAGAATAGGTTGACTCCCCTCTTCTGGATGGCAGCCCCTTAGATATTGGAACGCTGCTATAATGTCACCCCTAGTCCTTCTTTTTACTAGACTAGACATATCCAATTTCTGTAACCATTCATCATGTTTTAGCCTCCAGGCCCCTAATCTTAATCTTAATCTTAATCTTAATCTTTGATTTGATTTGATTTGATTTCAGTCCTTCTCTACTATTGTTAATGGCCATCATAGGACCATCTTCATTCTTTGTCTGTTCAGATAACTTCATCTTATTTCAGAACTTTCACTTAGGTTGACCTGTCCTACATAGCTGCAGGTATATCTTAGGTAATTGTTAAGAAGACTGGGTTGGGCTGCCTCTTGTATTCTTTACATAATCCTTTGTTGCTCTTCTTTTGTAGGTTAGTTTTTCCTTCTTCTTCTGGTTTTTGTCTCACAGTTGTGTTGCCCGTTACCTGACCTTTAAGCACCCGCCTTGCTATAATTCTGAGTTATTTTCCCAGAAAGAAATATGTTTCTTTCAGCAGAAGGTACCCTAACCTGGATCATAGTTTCTAAGAGCATGAAAATGCCAGTTTTAAAATGTCTCTGCCTGGAACATTTATAAGGATGGTGGGAGAGTTAGCCTGGATTTGCACTACTCCGGGTCTTCTCAAACTCTGATCGTTCCACTGATTAATTGTTCTGTCAGGAAATTCTTCCTTAGTTCTAGTTTGGTTACCTCCTTGATTAGTTTCCATCCGTTGCTTCTTGTTCTGCCTTCAGATGCTTTGGAGAACAGGTTGGCCCCTTCTTCTTTGTGCAGCCCCTTAGACATAGCAGTGTTCCAATATCTAAGGGGCCGCCACCAGGGGCGGGTTCCTAATTTTTTACTACCACTCTGTGGGCGTGGCTTATTTTGTGGGTGTGGCTTGCCAGCCATGTGACCGGGTGGTCGTGGGCCTCGGGAGCTTGGCAGCGGCCGGAGAAGCGGGGGGGGCATTGCCCACCCACAACGCAGCTCCCCGCAGCGGGAGCAGCAAGACCGCGGCAGCGGTTCTTCTAGGAGACTCCGTCCGGCCTGAATGCTTCTCCCCATTTGATGATCCTAGGCTCCTGCTACCCGTTCCCCCTCCCCTCAACAGCTCGAGAAGCCTCAAACGTGCAAAAATGCCTGGGATCATCACCGCGCATTCGTGGCTTCTCGGACTGCTGAAGGGAGGGGAATGGAGATAGCTCCTGCCGCCTGTTCTTTCAGTGTCTCACGCGCTCCCTCAGCCATCCTCCCCTGCTTGGACTCACTGTGGGGTAGGAAGGCAGCGCATGCGCAGTGCTGGAAGCTCGGCTGCTGGGCATGCGCAGAAGAAAATTTAAAAAAAAATAAAAATTTTTTTAATGGTGGCACCCAGGCACCGGCAACCAACCGCACCGGTACTGTGACATCACCAGCGGGCCGCTACCGGTGCTATAGAGTGGACCGCACCGGTAGGAACCCACCACTGGCCGCCACAAAGAAAAGGGGGTCAATCTATTCTCCAAAGTACCTGAAGGCAAGAAGCAATTGATGGAAACTAATCAAGGAGATGACCGACCTAGAAGGAAGAAGGAACTTTCTGGCAGTTAGAACAATTAATCAGTGGAATGACTTGCCTCCAGAAGTTGTGAATGCTCCAACACTCAAGGTTTTTAACCTGATATTATGGATGAGCAAAAATTGACATCAAACACCCAACTTTCTTCAGTTTTTCAGAAAAATATACTTAGCAACAAATAACAAGGAAAAATGGAGGGAGGGAAGGAAAAAGATCAAAGAATTTTAATAGAGTTTATAGCTAGGTAGTCACCTAGTTCTAAAGAGGTAGAAGACCTTTGGAAAAACTCTTCTATTTCTATTTAACTGGAAATTCCTTTTCCCAGGCAAGTCCACATTGATCAGAGGTTGAAGGAGACTGATCCTGGCTCACTGTTTTTCTCATGTAAATCAGATGAAGAATTTGAAAAACATATTTATTGCATTTGAAGCCCAGAAGGACCGCCTTCAATAGCTATGGAGGTAGTATAAAGACAGACACATCTTTCTGCTTTTGGTCACTTCTTCATTTCCCCAAATATAAATTGGGTTGGTCCATTTATCCTCGTGATAAGAGCCAAGGTGGCGCAGTGGTTAGAGTGCAGCACTGCAGGCTACTTCAGCTGACTGCTAGCTGCAGTTCAGCTGTTCAAATCTCACCGGCTCAAGGTTGACTCAGACTTCCATCCTTCCGAGGTCGGTAAAATGAGGACCCAGATCGTTGGGGGCAATATGCTGAACTCTGTAAACCGCTTAGAGAGGGCTGTAAAGCACTATGAAGCGGTATATAAGTCTAAGTGCAATTGCTATTGCTATCTGTCCATATCTTTTTCAAGGTTCTGCATTTATTTATTTATTTATTTGCATCCTATCCTATGGACATTTGATGCAGATTTTCCTTTGATATGAACCGTGAGCTGACTTCATATCCTGAACATACCGTATTTTTCGGACTATAAGACGCACCGGAGTATAAGACGCACCTTAGTTTTTGGGGAGGAAAATAGGGGAAAACAATCTGCCTACCAGGTATTCATCTGGCTAGCATCCTTAGTCTGGTCAGCTTCAGCATATTATTTTATCTCCTGGTTAGGACTTAAAAAAACCTTCTTCTGAGAGAGTAACAATGAAAGAGCCTGCAAGCCAGTAAGAGCTGGGAAGATCATTAGCACCTGGTTAGGGCTAGAAAAAAACTTCTTTGGAGCAAGTAGAGCAATGAAAAAAAAACCTGCAAAGACTTAGGGCTGGGAAAACATTCTTTGGAGAGAGTAACAATGAAAAAGCCTGCAAGGTAAGAGCTGGGAAGATCTGTTAGCACCTAGTTAGGGCTGGGGAAAAAGCTACATTCGAAGTATAAGACGCACCTGAATTTTCAGCCACTTTTAGGGAGGAAAAAGGTGCGTCTTATACTCCGAAAAATACGGTATATAATTTTTTTTTAATATGTTCACAGAACATAGATTTTCCACAAAGGAGAGGAAAGTAAGTCATCCTTCTTGGAATCCTTCTTGGATGAGGTGAAATCGAACTAACTCAAGCTATTAAACAACCAAAGTGTTAACACTGCGTCTCCGAAAGGGGATCAAATCCATCCCACGAAGGAAGGAAGCGCTAATAACCAATCTTTGATAGCCAAACAAACCATGTCCTTTGGGGCTCCCCCATCTGCTTTATCACTTACATGGTGTCAATGTTCTTTCCAAATAGGCAGATGGACTTCATTCAAGTTCTGACAGTAACTCTTTGTTATTGATACAAATGGCTTCAGAGGTATTTAATTACCCTTAGTAAGCATCAGTTTGCAGCTAGCTGGTGACACTTGGAATAGTAAGTAGGCTGCTTTCTTTGTGTCCAATAAGTTCATAGAAAGTTAAACCTACTTTGGACAACAGCTTCAAGCTAAGCCACCATTAACCCCTCTTCAGTTGCATGGTCCTGATATGTTTGAATAGTATGCATGATTAATGAAGGCTAAATGGGGCCTTTTCTAGCTTTTAAACCTTTTGTTGTTGGCCAAGGGCACAGCTACCAACAAGGTGGACAGGAATTCAAGTGTCTCGGTCCTCATTCACAAAGAGATGTTAATTTAATTTCATGTTACTCAGTGGTTAACTGCCTGCAATTCTATACTTGGGAACAAACTTCAGTTCCAGCTGATGAAATGGTTACATGTTGTGCCTCAAAAAACAGAAAGCAGCCAGGCAATTAATGATTCCTTGTGTGATTTCTTGCTGCTTTTAACTGAGGGAAAAAAAGTCATTCCTTTTATTTATTGATTTTTTTCATGGATTTCCTCCACCCTGATTTCCATTATTCAGAATCTTATTTTAAGGAGTTTTAACAATTTCTAAAACTATTTCCAGAGCTAGAATATGTACAAGCTACAACACTTTCAGATCCCTTACAAGCAGCGGTGGGTTCCACTTACCTTCGCCACTGGTTCGCATCGCGATGTTTTGTGCACGCGTGCTCGCTCCACTCGCACACGCATGCACGTTCCTGTCAGGCAGTGATTTTATATTGCCTGTTATATGTATATGCAGGGAGCTGCATCCCTATCTAATATAATGGTTTATTCCTGAGCACGTGATTGATATGTTCCTAGTATGCATGTGTGCATTCCATTAAGTTCCTCTGTTTCTAGCTTCTGTCAAAGCAAGACATGCCTTTGTATATTAGAGATGTAATTAATGAGGATTTATTTGTTTTGTACTGAAATAAATATTTTTACTTAGAACTTTAAACTGCGGTTTCATTTCTAATGTCAGAATTCTGGGAAAAGATCTATTTTCGCCTCTAATGAGAGTTATTCTCATCTTATCAGTTCCCCCCGTGCAATTTCACTTCCGCGCATGCTCAGTAGCAGGATTCAGCCCGAAACACAGCTGAGGAGCTGATCAGCTGTGCTTCGGGCAAAGAAATAAAGGTATTAAACCGGAAGCGGGCGGGAGGGCGGGAGGGAAGAGGAGAAGCCATCCAAACAGGGAAAAATTCACCAAAAATTCCCAAAGAAAGATGGCGGCGCCCACAGACCGCCACCGACCGAACCGGATCCATGACACCATCGTTGCGTCACCAGCGGGTCGCTAACAGTTCAGGCGATCTGGTCCGAACTGGGAGGAACCTACCCCTGCTTACAAGGTCCTTTAGATCAGGGGTGGGCAATTCATTTTCTCAAGGGGACCATCTGAGAAACTGGGAGTTGCGTAGAGCCTGGAGACTAAAACATATGAAGAACGGTGGCAGGAGTTGGGTATGGACAGTCTAGAGAAAAGAAAGATAGAGGTGACATGATAGCAGTATTCCAGTATTTGAAGGGCTGACACAAAGAGGAGGGGGTCAACTTATTTTCCAAAGCACCGGAGGGAAGGCCAAGAAACAAGAGATGGAAACTAATCCAGGAGAGAAGCAACCTAGAATTAAGGAGAAACTTCCTAGGACAATTAACCAGTGGAACAGCTTGCCTTCAGAAGTTGTAGGTGCGCCTTCACTGGAAGTTTTTAAGAAGAGATTGGACAGCCACTTGTCTGAAATAGTATAGATCTCCTGATTGAGCAGGAGGTTGGACTAGAAGACATCCAAGGTCCCTTCCAGAGGTGGGTTCCTACAGGTTCGGACCGGCTCTATAGAACCGGTAGTAACTTGGTGGCCTGGGTCACTGGAATCGGCAGCGACCCAGGCCTGCCACGCCCCTGAGCCGGTTCTCTCGGTGGCGCCGTAGGTGCCGCCATCTTGGTTTATTAGTGCTGCGCATGCACCCGCATTCACCCACGCGGCGCGTCTCTGAGCGAACCGGAAGCAACAAAATCCAGAACCCACCCCTGGTCCCTTCCAGTTCTTTTTGGATTGATTGAGGACCGAACCAATAGGACTGTAAAGGTGTGTAGGTAGGCGTGCACGTACATGGGGGAAAAACGTAACAGATGCTTTCAAAATATAAGCAATGCTTTTTTTAAAATAAAAGCACTTATTTACATTTGATTTCCAATTTTCTATTGACTTCATGTGGGCCCGAATAGGGACAGCCCAAGGGATGGGTGTGGCCTGGGTGGGTGGGGGGCGTAAAATGCTCAGGTCTGCCTGAGAAAGCTGAGGGCAATGAATTTGGAGGGATAATTTCCCTGCATTTTCTCCAAGATAATTAGCTGTTTCTCAAAAGCAGAACCTTTTTTTAGCAATGACAGTAGAACAGCTATAAAAGAGTAATTGATAACATGCTACAAGGAAAGGGAATGCAATATGTCCCATCGAAAATATTTTTTCTGCAGGATTCATTTCTCCATATGCAGTTTTTCACATGAAGAAAAAATGCTGTGTACTGAGGAACTCAATGCTTAAAGAGTCTGTTCCTGTTTTATCTACTATCTTGTCAACTATTATCTTGGGTTTTTGTTTTCTGTGCATTTTGGTGCTTTCCTGACATCATTATTTTTCCCCCAGGAGTAATTATTCTAAACATTAAAAATAAAAGTACAAATTACTCCTTTACTTGTTAATGAGAAGACCTTCCTTCCTTCCTTCCTTCCTTCCTTCCTTCCTTCCTTCCTTCCCTCCCTCCTTCCCTTCCCTCCTTCCCTCCCTTCCTTCCTTCTTTCTTTCTTTCTTTCCTTCCTTCCTTTCTTCCTTCCTTCCCTCTCTCCCTTCCTCTCTCCCTCCCTTCCTTTATTAATATCCTTCTTTCCCTTTCCCTTTTCTTTCTTTCTTTCTTTCTTTCTTTCTTTCTTTCTTTCTTTCTTTCTTTCTTTCTTTCTTTCTTTCTTTCTTTTCTTTTCTTTTCTTTTCTTTTCTTTTCTTTTCTTTTCTTTTCTTTTCTTTTCTTCCACCCACCTCCCACTCTTATATATATAGGACTATTGGGAAACTATTTTATTTATTTATTCATTATTTATTTATTTATTTATTTATTTATTTATTTATTTATTTATTTATTTATTTATTCATTCATTCATTCATTTATTCATTTATTCATTTAGTCAAACATATACAAGATAACAGATAAAAGTATAAATATGGTTATGCATACATGAGATGGTTACGAATACATGGGAATATTAGGACAGGGACGGTAGGCACATTGGTGCGCTTATGCACGCCCGTTACAGACCTCTTAGGAATGGGGTGAGGTCAACAGTAGACAATCTAAGGTTAAATTTTTGGGGGTTTGGGGAAGAATCCACAGAGTCAGGTAGTGCATTCCAGGCATTGATCACTCTGTTGCTGAAGTCGTATTTTCTGTAATCGAGTTTGGAGCAGTTTACATTAAGTTTGTATCTATTGTGTGCTCGTGTATTGTTGCGGTTGAAGCTTAAGTAGTCATTGACAGGTAGGACATTGTAGCAGATAATTTTATGTGCTACACTTAGATCAGACCGAAGGCGGCGTAGTTCTAAGTTGTCTAAGCCCAAAATTTCAAGTCTGGTGGCATAAGATATTTTATTGTGGATAGAGGAATGGAGGACTCTTCTCGTGAAATATCTCTGGACACATTCAATTGTATTAATGTCCAATATGCAGTGCGGGTTCCAGACAGATGAGCTGTATTCGAGAATTGGTCTAGCAAATATTTTGTATGCTCTAGTTAGTAGTACAATATTACCAGAGAAGAAGCTACGCAAGATTAGATTAACAACTTTTAATGCCTTTTTGGCAATGTCGTTACAGTGGGCTCTGGCACTTAAATCTTTAGAAATGAGTACGCCAAGGTCCTTGACAGAGTGTGGGTCTAAACTAAAGAAAAAGAGCATTGTAGGACTGGACAAGATCAGTTAGGATAACTGTTGACCTCACCCGATTCCTAAGAGGTCAGTTAGGGGAGTGCATAAGTGCACCAGCGTGCCTACCGTCCCTGTCCTAATGTTCCCTCTTATCAGTACCCATCTTATGTATATAAACAATGTTATATCTATGTATATTACCAACACGTACTTGACAAAAATAAATAAATAAATACATAAAAATTAAATAAATAAATAAACTGATGTGTTATCCGTTCTATTTATGTGTTCATTTCTGAACTTTACAAAATCTTCTGCAGACTTCCCCAGTTTGAACCCTCCTTGTTGGATCATAGTTTCCCTCTTTCCCACCAATTATGGTCCTTTGTAACTGAATACATCACAAGGATATCCGACTGGGGAAAACTGGTCTTCTGAATGTGCTGGATGTTGCTTGGTTTCCACACTCACTTCACCTGCATGAAGGATTGTTGTCCCACTGCCTTCGTGTTGCTGCTACGCAGTTTGATATGATTTCTAGTGTGTGACTGGCCCATGTTTTACAAGGAAGTGAGCTTACTGTGGCCAGAACAAATGCACCCTGTATTAATTGCCAGGCAGTGCTGACGCATCTCCGTGCCTCAATTGGGCCGTTCTTTCCTCCTTTGCTGCCCCGTTTACACAAGGTTTTGTGTACTCAGCTGCTGATATTTTTCCTCATGACCACATTAAACCTGACGCTGAACCTGTCACCTGAAGAGCCATTATCATCGTTTTATTTATTGTTAATAGCTGCCAACAGTGTTGGCTTTCCCCATCAGCTCTTTACGCTGGCATGGATTAACTCTTCCACCCACATAACACTTAGACTTATATGCCGCTTCATAGTGCTTTCCAGCCCTCTCTAAGCAGTTTACAGAGTTCAGCAT
The DNA here is from genome assembly GCA_023053685.1 of Diadophis punctatus similis. Classification (NCBI taxonomy): domain Eukaryota; kingdom Metazoa; phylum Chordata; class Lepidosauria; order Squamata; family Dipsadidae; genus Diadophis; species Diadophis punctatus. Next base: position 72,454,916 of record JALIGW010000005.1, read on the forward strand.
ATTGCCCCCAACAATCTGGGTCCTCATTTTACCCACCTCGGAAGGATGGAAGGCTGAGTCAACTTTGAGCCGGTGAGATTTGAACAGCTGAACTGCTGAACTGCAGTGCTGCACTTTAACCACTGCACCACCTCGGCTCAGCCAATAGTCTTGGAAGATAATCTCTCATTCATACCTATGGTAACTTGCCTCCCAAAACAAACAGCCCTCCATTGGGATGAGATGCTGGTGAGGTCATTCACAGGGTGTCCAACCTTGGCATTTTAAGACTTGTGAATTCTTCAGAATTCTTCAGCCAGTCATGAGGAATTCTGGGAGTTGACATCCACAAGTCTTAGTTGCCAAGGTATTTAGGGGTTAAATCTCTTCTCTAAGGCATCATTTTTTTGCACAAACTTGAGTCTACTAATAATAGGAAATAGGAGAACAGGTATTCCTTGTGTCACCTCTGAAGATGGCCTGTCTGAGGCCATTTTGGGGGCTTCAGTGTTGCCACAATGGAGAGCCAGGGAGAGGGGAATAGAGATAGCTGGGGTTTTGTAGCCAAAACAAAATATGTTCCCCTAGGAACCAAGGACATTTCAACAGGTGGTTGAAGAGAGGAGGAGTGATGTTGCCAAGCAACAAGACAGCACCTTGATTGGACCATATGACTATTTGTTTGAGAAGAGGGGAAAAACTTTTGTGTTTAATTAGGTGAAAACCACGGGAACCTTCAGAGTCAGTTTTCACCAGAACTGTGCCAATATGATAAATCCAATAAAGCTATTCTTTGAGGAATCTACCTGCCTTGGAGTTCTGTTTGCTATGGGTGTATTACTTGGAACCTTGAGACCTTGACTTATGACCATAATTGAGCCCAAACTTTCTGTTGCTAAACAAGATAGTTGTTGAGTGAATTCTGCCACATTTTATGACTTAAGTTCTTAAGTGAACCACTGCAGTTGTTAAATTAGTAACACGGTTGTTAAGTGAATCTGGCTTCCCCATTGACTTTGTTTGGCAGAAGGTCGCAAAAGGGGATCACATGACTGCTACTGTCATAAATATGGGCCAGTTGTCAAGCATCTGAAATTTGATCAGATGGCCATGGGGATGCTACAATGGTCATAAGTGTAAAAAAATGTTTATAAACATTTCAGTGCCATTGTAACTTCAAACGGTCACTAAACGAATAATTGTACATTGAGGACTACTTGTAACAGGGTACTCCAAATGGTATGTGTAGCCCAGTCATTAGAAGTGACACTAAACTGGGAAGAATTGCCCACACTGCAGAAGACAAGCTCGGGATCCAAAAAGATCTTGACACACTTGAACAATCGGCCCTATCCAACAAAATGAAATTTAATGTGGAAAAAAGCAAGGTTTTACACCTGGGCAAGAAAAACCAAAGGTACAAGTACAGATTAGGTGAAACCTGGCTCCAAAACAGTAACTGTGAGAGGGACCTTGGAGTCTTAGTGAACGATCACTTAAATATGAGCCAGCAGTGTGCAGCTGCAGTTAAAAAAGGCATAGAATCTGTTGTGGCCAGGTCGAGTCCAGGGCAATTAGCAGCCGATCCCGAGGATTTGGAGGTAGTGAGGGTGCAGTACAGAAGACCGGTGTTTCTGGCACCAGAGACGGAGAGTGAAGAGGACATGGGGTCAGAGGCTGGTGAACAATTAGAACCTGATGCATCTCCTGAAATTAGTGACTCAGGAGAAGAGGAGGAGGCTCTTCTGGATGCCAGAGCACGCAGGTTCTCAAAGAGACATGAGTGGCTAATCAGGAGGAGGCTTCCTCTTGAGTAGTAATGCAGGGCTTGACCATGCCCTGAGGGTATTTAAGGGTCTGTCACGAGGGGCTTCGTTGCAGAGAACAACTTCGTTTTGTGGTTTCAGCATTTTGCTCTTGTATCTGCATCTCGGATTATCAACAGTTAACATTTTTCCTGTGATTAATGAGAGTTTGGATTTCCACCAAAACCTCCATGAGGTGAGATAAGGCTCTTTAATTGCTCTCTCAGATTCTAGCCAAATACGGGAAAGACTTTGTGAATGAATGATATTCTTTTCAAAAGACTCAACTCTGGCTAAGAATTTATTTGCAGTAAAACAATACTGTTTCCAATTCCTTCTTGTGCATCTTATTTTGGGGGCAGAATCGAAATCACATGAAGTGTTAGTACTGCTTTACAAAGCCTTGGTAAGACCACATCTGGAACACTGCATCCAGTTTAGGTCACCACATTACAAAAAAGATGTTGAGACTTCGGAAAAAGTGCAAAGAAGAGCAACTAAGATGATTAAAGGCCTGGAGGCTAAAACATATGAAGAATGATGGTTGGAGGAAGGAGGCAGCATTAGAGTAATAGTGTATACCTAGAGTAAAGGATAATGGATATAGATGTGATATAAAAAATAATGAGTTTAGAAGGGACACGGACAATATTAGATGTATTCGAATTAGAATAACTCAGGGAAAGGTTTAGAGGGAGAAAGAGGAAGTAGGAAGGGAGAGGAGAAGGAGTGGAGTGAAGTAGGTAGGGGGAGAGAAGGAGTAAGAAAGGGAGAGGAGAAGGAGTGGAGGGAAGTAGGTAGGGGGAGAGATGGAGATAGAGGGAGGGGAGTGTAAAAGGAAAAAAAGAAAAACAGACTGATAAATAACAGCACAATGTAGGTGCATAACAGGGTATTGAATTATAATTGATTAGATAGAGATGTGTAATTATGTATATTATTGATATGTTTTAAGGTATATGCATTGATATGTGTATGGATATTGTGGAGAAAAAAAATTTAAAAAAAAAGAATGATGGTTGGAGGATTTGGGTTAGGCTAGTCAAGAGAAAAGGACTAGGGGACATGATAGCAGTATTCCAGAATTTGAGGGGCTGCCACAAAGAACAGAGAGTCAATTTCAGGGGTGAAATGCTACCGGTTCGGCCCGGTTCGGGTGTACTGGTAGTGGCAGCCACCGCTGGTTTGGAGAACCGGTAGCAGCGGCCATGTGAAGCTCCACCCACCCACCCAGATGTCGCCATTTTCTTTTTTTTAACCCTCTGTGCACTTCTACACATGCACGGTAGATGAAAAAGCGCATACGACGGAGGGCGCACCAAGCACGCATGTGAAACGCAAAGCGCGCGCACTTCTGAACCGGTAGGGAAGGTAAGTAGATTTCACCGCTGGTCAATTTATTTTCCAAAGCAGCAGAGGGCAGTACAAGAAACAATGAATGGAAACTAATCAAGGAAAGAAGCAACCTAGGGGCACCGATCCATAACATACTTGAAGCACATATGGCCAGACTCAAATTAGTCAACTTTGGACACATTATGGGAAGACCTAACTCCTTAGAGAAGGCTTTAATGCATGGAAAGGGAGATGGAAAGAGAAGAAGAGGACAATCAGCAGCAGTTGGTCAGGTGGTCAGCATGACTACACACTGAGGTCAGGTGGTCAGCATGACTACACATCAAGGTGCACAGTACGCTGCTACCTTCCCACTGAAGTGGTACCTATTTATCTACTCACATTTGCATGCTCTCGAACTGCTAGGTGGACAGGAGCTGGAGCAAGGAACAGGAGCTCACCCCATCTTGCGGGGCTCAAACCCAGGCTGACAAATGGTGCTCAGTGCTCTGTTGGAAGACTTAAAAGACCAAGCTAGGGATAGATCATCATGAAGAAAATCTATTTAAGGGATCACTAGGAGTTGAAAACAACTTGACGGCACATAATCAATCAACATTGCAAAAAAGAAATCATAGTTGATGCCTTGAGAACAAACGAAAATGAATTACGAAGCTCTGAGTTGAAGTGTTCTCCACTTATCCTTGAGCTATGCTCGCATGAAGCTTGCTGTGCCTATTGCTGATGCCTGTCCACCTTGACTGTGTTTCTTCCCAGTCATCCCCTGAATACATTCCAAGGACATGGGGGGACAAAAATAGATTTTGCACTCTTGAAGTTGCTTTTCAATGATGGTGGAATAAGGTAGGAAACAGAACTTTACTCCGGAAAGTCAGCTAAGGCTGGCTTAAGCCTCTCTCTCTCATCCTGGGCCAGGGATGAAATGAAAGCCATGTCATGGGAATCCAGCACTGAAGGGTAAGAAGTGTACATGAAATGTGTACAGCAGATACACCGGTTCAAAAGAGATGGCTTCTGGCTCAGCAGTAGTAAATGGTTATGTTGTCAGGCCTGGAGCACCCAGGAAACTGGAGATTTGCTTAAATGGCTCCTTTGTTAGATGGCCATTTTTATCGTATACTAGCTGATATCCCTGCGTTGCCCGGGTATTTATAGACGTCGAAGCTTTTGTCTGACAGGGAGCCACTGAGAGGGGCCTTTCTTCCCCCTACTCCCATGCCCATCATCCCTGCCCTCTCCTTTCCCCCTCCCATGTGCTCCTCTTTCCCGCCCTGGCTACGATCCTGGCACTTTGCCCTAAATCCATCAGGCACTTCCCCATTGGTCCACTGGAGAGTGAACGTCACGGCTGGCTTTCCAGAGGAATTTATTTATTTATTTATTTATTTATTTATTTATTTATTTATTTATTTATTTATTTATTTATTTATTTATTTATTTATTTATTTATTTATTTATTTATTTATTTATTTATTTATTTATTTATTTGAGGTTCTTCTATGCCGCCCTACTCCCTCAGGACTCAGGGCGGCATACAACATTTTAGGGAACATCAAACAAATCATTAAAAACAATTTAAAATAATTTTTAAAACATATAACATCATACATACATGGGAGAGACGTCAGATGCAGGGTCGTCTCAAAATCACCCCGCCTGCAGGAAGAGCCATGTCTTAATGGCTTTTCGGAAGGCCAGCAGGGTGGGGATGATTCGGATCTCTGGGGGAAGTTGGTTCCAGAGAGCAGGGGCCCCTACAGAGAAGGCCCTCCCCCTAGGCCCCGCCAGTCGGCACTGTTTGGCTGACGGGACCTGGAGCAGACCCACTCTGTGGGACCTGACCGGTTGAAGGGAAGAATGAGGCAGAATGTGGTCCCAGAGATAGCCTGGTCCCCATGTAGGGATTTAAAGATGATGATCAACACCTTGAATTGTACCCGGAGACCAATGGGCAGCCAATGCAGCTGGCAGAGTATAGGTGTTATGTGGGTGTATCTTGAAACACCCACCACAGCACGCGCAGCTGCATTTTGCACCAGTTGAAGTCTCCGAATACTCTTCAAGGGCAGCCCCATGTAGAGCGCATTGCAGTAGTCCAATCGGGAGGTGACAAGGGCATGAGTGACCGTGAGTAGAGCCTCCTTCTCCAAGTATGGTCGCAATTGGTGCACCAGGCGAACCCGTGCAAAAGCCCCCCTAGCCACAGCTGCAAGGTCCTGGTCTAATTTTAGCTGTGGATCTAGGAGGACTCCCAAATTGCGAACCTGTTCCAAGGGAGTTAATTTTTCTCCCTCAAGAACCAAGGAGAGACAGTCGGTATAGTCCTTCGGAGACAATATCCAGAGCCACTTAGTCTTATCGGGGTTGAGTTTGAGTCTGTTTCTCCCCATCCAGGTCCTAACGTCGTCCAGGCATCGGCACATTACATCGACTGCCTCCCTGAATTGAGACGAGGTGGTGATGTACAGGAAGCTGCAAAGGAACTGACATCACAAACAATTGCTGCTCTAGGATGCCGCACTCGCTCTCCTTAACGGCCTAGGCATTCCAGAGTTATGCTGGAACACACACAGACACACACAGACACACACACACACACACACACACACACACACACACATACCAGGGGTGTCTTACCCCCGCCCCCCAATATTTGTTTCCAGATAGTAAGTCATCTGTGTATCAAGTTTGGTTGAAATTGCTTTAGGCATTCCAGAATTATGCTGGAACATACATACATACACACACACACACATCCATTATATATATATATATATATATATATATATATATATATATATATATATATATATATATATATATATATATATATATATATATATATATATATATATATATATATATATATATATATATATATATATATATATATATTCACCTAGGGCAGGGGTGTCAAACTCGCGTCGTCATGGCATCATCACTTGACATATCGTGACTTTTTTCCTCTTCACTAAACCAGGCATGGACGTGCCCAGTGCATGACGCATCTGGCCTGTGGGCTGCGAGTTTGACCCCCCCCCCTGACCTAGGGGTTTTCTATATTTGTTTTTTATACAATTTATTTCTTAATGTAGATTTGTATTTTTTTGTATCTGTTGTTTTTATATTCATGGTTTGTATCTGATTATCGTGCATCACCCAGAGTTGCTTTTGGTGAGATTTGGTGAGCTTTTGGTGTCATTTGGTGAACTGGCTGATCAACCACACTGAGTATGTGGTCCTCGATGGAACTACATCTACATGGAGAGAAGCATTCAGTTGAGTGCCTCAAGGTTCTGTCTTTGGCCCAGCAACTTCTTCATAAACGACCTAGAGGAGGAGAAAGTAGGGATGTTCATCGAAGTTGCAGCTGACACCAAGCTGGAAGAAATTGCTAACACTTTGGAAGATGGATTTAAGATTCAAAAGGACCTTGGCAGCCTTAAGCATTGGGCCCTATCCAACAAGATGCAGTTCAATGGTGAGAAAAGTAAAGCCCTGCATTTAAGCAGGAAAAACCAAATGCACAGGTACAGAATAGGTAGTAGTACCCATTGTCAATAGTAGCACCTGTGAGAGGGATATAGGGATATAGAGAGGGACCACAATGTTAGTATGATTCAGCAATGTGCTGCAGCTGCCAAAAAACCCCAATGCAGTCCTATGCTGTATCAACAGAAGGCGAGCATCAAGATCACGGGAAGTGATAGTGCCTATTCGATACTGCACGAGTGAGGCCACACTTGGAATACTGCATCCAGTTCTGATCACCATGATACAAAAAAGATGCTGAGGTCTTAGAAAGAGTGCAAAGAGCAACAAGAATGATAAGGGATCTGGAGTCTAGATCTGGAGTCTAAATGATTAAAGGTATGTCTAGCTTAATAAAAAGGATTAGAAGAATTAGGAGCACTGTTCCCTCTAAGCTGTGCGGCTGCACGGCCACACACATAACGAGAGAATGCCACGCGGAAGTTTCTAACTTCCGTGCAGCATTTTCTAATGGCAGAGGCTGCGCGCCTGCCCGGCCGTGCACATGAAAAGAAAATGCCACGTGGCAGTATCTAACTGCCGCGCGCCATTTTCTGATGTTACAGGGAACATTGATTAGGAGTAATGTCAGGGTTCCAAGTAATACCCCCAACAAAAGAAAACTCCGAGGCTTGAGTTTCCTCAAAATTCCATTTCATTAGAGATTGGATATTGGCACATCTGGGAAAACCCGAATCTGAAGCTTCTGGGTTTTCCCCACCCAAAAGAAAGTCCAAGTCCCTGTCCCAGCACCCACATGTCCACCACATGGTCCAATCAATGCACCATCTCAACTGGAGATACCTCACAGGAACACCTCCCTCAAAACTAGACTTCAGGACCATACGTGAAGTGGTAAAAATATAGCCAGTTTTGGAGGAAATTTTTTTAGAAGGATGACTCAGCACAATTTGGTTTTCACAATTTTCAAACCCCGAAGTAGGCAGAAGGCTAATCATTAGCATCCTGCCCTTTACTCAAGAAATTCACAGTCACTAATTGCATCTCTGCAGTATTTGGCACTCTGTCACATGGACTTGTGCTTTTTTTAACCGGAGCCATTTCAGGTCCCCATGTAGTGGAAATGGCAGCACATGCAAAATAGGGTCCAATCCAATGACTCCTTTGCCCAGTGCAGGGACTTAGCCAGCCCAGGTGCAAGATCTGTTCACCTAACATGAAGAAACATTGCTTCTTCCTGTCTGTATTTCAAACAAGGTAGTTGTCAAAGAAACAAAGATCATTTATTTCAGACAACTGGGTGGTTGTGATTTACATAGAAGAAGGGCTACGAGGTGTATTTCTTTCTCCTGAATGGTAAAAGAATAAATATTTTTTTCTTCCCCCTAGCAATAGCCATAGCACTTATACTTTTATACCGCTTTACAGCAGGGGTGAAATTCAAAAATTTTCCCTACCAGTTCTGTAGGGGTGGCTTGGTGGCCATGGCAGGTGAAGGAGTCTGCAAAATCTCCATTCCCTCCCCACTCCTGGGGGAAGGATACTGCAAAATCTCCATTCCCTCCCCACTCCAGGGGAAGGATACTGCAAAATCTCCACTCCCTCCCCACTCCTGGGGGAAGGATATTGCAAAATCTCCATTCCCACCCCACTCCTGGGGGGAGGATATTGCAAAATCTCCATTCCCTCCCCACTCCTGGGGGGAGGATACTGCAAAATCTCCATTCCCTCCCCACTCCTGGGGGAAGGATGCTGCAAAATCTCCATTCCCTCCCCACTCCTGGGAGAAGGATACTGCAAAATCTCCATTCCCTCCCCACTCCTGGGGGAAGGATACTGCAAAATCTCCACTCCCTCCCCACTCCTGGGGGAAGGATATTGCAAAATCTCCATTCCCTCCCCACTCCAGGGGAAGGACACTGCAAAATCTCCATTCCCTCCCCACTCCTGGGGGAAGGATATTGCAAAATCTCCACTCCCTCCCCACTCCTAGGGGAAGGATACTGCAAAATCTCCACTCCCTCCCCACTCCTAGGGGAAGGATACTGCAAAATCTCCATTCCCTCCCCACTCCTGGGGGAAGGATATTGCAAAATCGCCATTCCCACCCCACTCTGGGGCCAGCCAGAGGTGGTATTTGCCGGTTCTCCGAACTACTCAAAATTTCCACTACTGGTTCTCCAGAACCTGTCAGAACCTGCTGGATTTCACCCCTGCTGGTTTTCAGTGCTTTACAGCCCTCTCTAGGCAGTTTATAGAGTCAGCATATTTGCCCCCAACAATCTGGGTCCTCATCTGACCCACTTCGGAAGGATGGAAGAATGAGTCAACCTTGAACCTGGTGAGATTCGAAGTGTCAAATTGCAGGCAGCCGGCAGGCAGCAGAAGTAGTCTGCAGTACTGCACTCTAACCACTGCATCACTGTGGTTCATAATTCCGCGAAAGATTCTGACTCTGTTCTCTCCTTGTCATCTTCTTAATAGAATAACAGAGCTGGAAGGGACCTTGGAGGTATTCTAGTCCAACCCCCTGATCAAGCACCATAGGAACCCTACACCATTTCAGGCAAATCATTGTCCCATGTCTTCTTAAAAACTTCCAGTGATGGAGCACCCACAACTTCTGAAAGCAAGCCGTTCCACTGGTTAATTGTTCTGTCAGAAAAATTCTCTTTGATTCTAGGTTGTTTCTCTCCTTGATTAGTTTCTATCTATGGCTTCTTGTTCGTCCCTCAGATGCTTTGGAGAATAGCTTGACTCCCTCTTCTTCTTCGTGGCAACCCCTTAGATCAGTGATGGCGAACCTATGGCACATGTGCCACAGGTGGCACGCGGAGCCATATCTGAGGGCATGCAAGGCGTTGCCCTATGTCAGCTCCAGCACGCATGTGCGCGCTGGCCAGCTGATTTTCGGCCTTCTGGAGGGCGGGGGGGTCATTTTCACCTTCCCCAGGCTTCAGGAAAGAACTTCCAGTTGGGCCGTTGGGCCGTTTTCACCCTCCCCCATTGGATCTGTTTTTCGCCATCCACAATTCTCTGGAGGCTTTCCTGAAGCCTGGGGAAGGCGAAAATGACCCCCCTGTCCTCCGGAAGGCCGAAAACCAGCTGGAATCCGTTTTTCGCCATCCATAGGCTCCGGAGGCTTCAGTGAGTCCTGCGCACATGCATGGGGAGCAGCGCAGGGGGTTGTGCACGCATGTATGGGGGGGACGGCATTGCATTATGGGTGTGGGCTTGCACCTGTGCTATTGCACGTGTGCACACCCTTTTGGCAGCCAAGCAAAAAAAGGTTCGCCATCACTGCCTTAGATATTGGAACACTGCTATCATGTCACCCTTGGTCCTTCTTTTCATCAAACTAGACATACCCAATTCCAGCAACCGTTCTTCATATGTTTTAGCCTCCAGTCCCCCTACTCGTCTTTGTTGCTCTTCTTTGCACTCTTTCTAGAGTCTCAAGGTCTTTTTTATAGTGGGGTGACCAAAACTGGGATTATAAAGTGGTACCAACAGTTTACGCGATCTTGATTCTATATCCTCTTCTCTCTCTTCAAAATAATAAAACAACTCTTTTTGTCATTCTGTTTGACAAACATAATAAGAAACCCACGGCACGAATGCTTCACCCGTGAGACACAGAATACCCAAATGGAAATATTGGAACGATGTTTGGGGAAACAGAATAAAACCTATTTTGTTCTGTTTCTCCAATGCAGCAATTGCAGTCATCAGTCCAGAGCAGGCCTTTAAAAAGAAAGAGGGACTCTGTGTGTGTGTGTGTGTGTGTGTGTGTGTGTGTGTGTGTGTGTGTGTGTGTGTGTGTGTGTGTGCATGTGCGTGTGTGTGCGTGTGTGTGTGTGTGTGTGTGTGTGTGTTCATAATGTAATCATTTGTTGAAGTTTTGAAACACGCTGTCCCCAAAATCCTGCAGTGGGAGGAGGTTTTTAAGTGTGCTATTTATAAGCGCTGGAAATCTGAAGGTTGCCTGCTCAAATGATAGAGAATAATTACGGCAAGCACCTCCCGGCACCAGCGAAAGGCAGATGCATGTGGATATCAAATCCAAGAAGAGGGGAAAATGCCCCCTTGTTGTGCCACAGGAATGGATGATCATATGTTCAGGAACTCACAGAGCCTCTCATTCATCTAAACCCAGCGGTGGCTACCACCTGCAGATACGGCTGGGGACACACAAGGAAATTGGTATGGCCTCTTCCAGCAGATGGCCTCCACTGAAGCAGATTACGCCTGCCTCTGAGACCCTGGCCAGCAGTAAGCTTTCTTATGTTTGGCTATTGGGCAGGATTACTTAGAAGAAAATTCCAATTTTTGCAACGGTGCTATGTTCCAAGGGACCATGCTTCCGATCTCAGTCCTAATAAGCAGGACTGATTTTCCTCTCCAAAGAAAATCCCTACAAATGTCAATTCGAATCAATCAATCAATCAATCAATCAATCAATCAATCAATCAATCATTCATTCATTCATTTACAGGTAGTCCTCAACTTACGACCACAATGGAGCCCATAATTTTTGTTGCTAAGTAAGACCATTGTTAAGTGAGTTTTGTCCCATTTTATGACCTTTCTTGCAACACTTGTTAAGGGAATCATTGCAGCTGTTTGTCGGCTGGGCCAGGACCATGCCAGGTTGATCACTTGGGGGGTGCTGACCAGGGGTGGGGTCTACTTACCTTCCCTACTGGTTCTGATCACGATGGAAGTGCAAGTTTTGCACAAAAGACCCGAAAATGACCCTCTGCGCATGTGCAGAATAGCAAAAGCAATAGCACTTAGACTTATATACCGCTTCATAGTGCTTTACAGCCCTCTCTAAGCGGTTTACAGAGTTCAGCATATTGCCCCCAACAATCTAGGTCCTCATTTTACCCACCTCAGAAGGATGGAAGGCTGAGTCAACCTTGAGCCTGGTGAGATTTGAACTGCTGAACTGCTGAACTAGCAGTCACTGAAGTAGGTTGCAGTGCTGCTTTTAACCACTGCGCCACCTCGGCTCCTCAGAAGCCTTTGAGCATGCACAGAGGGTTTTTTCCAAGCCACAGGGACCAGAGGACCAGTTCAGGAGCGTGGACCGCCGGTCATCACTGCCGGTTCGTCGAGCGGCGGTAAATTTCTGCTTCCAGTTCTATAGAACCAGTCCAAACCGACAGCAACCCACCTCTGGTGCTGACCCAGGCTGCCAACACTCAGCACTTCAGCACTTAGCAGAGATGAGTCGAGCTGTGAGAATGGGAGGGGGAGGTAGAGATAGCTGGGAGGATTGAAGCCAAAATAAAGTTCTTTCCAGGTGCAAGGAGGTAGGACCTGAGACCAACTGACCATTGAACTGTGACCTGATTGGACCACGTGATGGATTGCATGGGCAGGGAAAAGAAAGCTTTACTTTTAACTGGGGGAAACCCGAGGGGCTTTAGAGTCGGGTTTCCCCAGACCAGAGGTGGGTTCCTCCCAGTTTGGATTGGTTCACCCGAACTGGTAGCGATCCTCTGGTGATGTCATGATGATGTCACAGACCCAGTTCGGTCGGTGCCAGTCCATGGGTGCTGCCATCTTTTTTTTGAATTTTTTTTGAATTTTTTATATTTTTTTAAAAAAATTGATTTTTTTATTTTTTTTTAAATTTTTAAATTTATTTTTTCTTCTGAGCATGTGCAGAAGCCGGGTTTCTGGCACTGTACATGCGGTCGCCATCTTGTTTTTGGCTTTTTTTATTATTGCCATTATTTTTGAATTTTTCGGCACTGCACATACATGCGTGCGCGCCCATGAGGCGCGCCCACGTGGCGCAGGAGGAAGCGAACCATTAGCGGGTAAGTTAGAACCCACCCCTGCCTCAGACGTGCTAGTATGACATGCCTAATAAATCTATACCTTGAGGAATATGCCTGCCTTGGAGTTTTGATTCCGTTGGTTGTGTTAACTGGAACCCTGACACTGTTAGTAACATGGTTGTTAAATGAATCTGGATTCCCCATTGACTTTGCCTGTCAGAAAGTCACCAAAGGTGATCACTTGACCACAGGACACTGCAACCGTCATAAATATGAGCCAGTTGCCTAGTGTCTGAATTTTGATCAGGTGACCATGGGGATGTTGCAACAGTCGTAAGTGTGAAAAATGGTCATAAGTCACTTTTTTTCCAGTGCTGTTCTAATTTTCAACAGTCACTAAACATTCGAGTTTAAGTCGGGGAATGCCTGTCTTTATTTATATCTCGCCTTTATTATTTTTACAAATAACTCAAGGTGGCAAATATATCTGGCACAATATTGTCCTCCTATTTTCCCCACAGAAGAATCCCCTGTGAGGTAAATAGGGCTGAGAGAGAGAGTGACTGGCCCAAGATCATCCAGCTGGTTTTCAAGACTAAGGCAGGACTAGAACTCACAGACTCCTGCTTTCTAGCCTGGCGCCTTAACCTCTAGATCAAACTGGCTCTTAGCAAGCCAAGCTTATGTTGTTACTTCAAACATGTGAGCACAATAGTCAATCACATTCAGACGAAAGGACAATCCATAAATGAAAGTTAATTGTATGTAAAAGTGAAAACAGCAGACTATGTCTACTAGTGTAGCAAATTTATAATAGGAATTCTAGTGTGGATAAATGCTGTGTTTGGGCAAATCTATTTCCAACTGTAGACGTTGCAGAAGCAAATAGGTTCTTTAGGTGGGATATTTGTCCTGATCAGGTAGTAGAATGCAATTTTTTATAACATGTGAAACCTTTTTCACTTTGTAAGATCGTATCTGGAATACTGTATCCAGCTTTGGTTACCTTATTATAAAAAAGTTAATATTGAGACTTTGGAAAGAGTGCAGAGAAGAGCAACTAAGATGATTAAGGGCCTAGAGACCAGGGGTGGGTTCTAACTTACCTCACTGCCAGTTCGCTTCCTCCCGTGCCACATGGCCACGCCTCGTGGGCACGCGTATGCTTTGCACGCGTGTGCAAACGCAGTAGCAAAAAAGCAAAAAAAATTCCCCCCCAAAAGCCAAAAACAAGATGGCGACGCATGCCCAGTGCTGGAAACTTGGCTTCTGCACATGTGCAGAAGGAAAAAAAACGGAAAAAAATTCCCCAAAATTTTTTCCCCCCCAAAAAAAAAAATTCCAAAAAAATTCAAAAAAAAGATGGTGGTCTCCACGGACCAGCACCGACCGATCCAGTTCTGTGATGTCATCGTGATGTCACCAGCGTGTTGCTACTTTTTCGGGCAAACCGGTCCGAACCTGGAGGAACCCACCTCTGCTAGAGACTAAAACATATGAAGAACAGTTGCAGGAATTGGGTATAGCAAGTCTAGACAAAAGAAGGATTGGGGGTCACATGATAGCAGTGTTTCAATATTTGAGGGGGTTGCCACAAAGAAGAGGGGGTCAACACATTTTCCAAAGCATTAGAAGGCAAGGAAAAAATGGATGAAAACTAATCAAGGAGAGAAACAATCTAGAACTAAGGAGAAACTTCTTAACAATAAGAACAATCAACCAGTGGAATAGCTTGCCTTCAGAAGTTGTGGGTGCTCCATCACTGGAGCCTTTTAAGAAGAGACTGGACAGCCACTTGTCTGAAACAGTATAGGATCTCCTGCTTCCCACTCTATTATTCTGTATTCTGTACTTTTAAAGACCCGACAATTTAAGATTGAACATTTTCCTTAGTTGCTGAGTTGGTATCTGCTAAGCACATCTGCAAAATTCCCTGTTTGGGTGCAATGCTTGAAATTTTGGCATCAAGAAGGGGGAAATGCTGAAAAAGGGAGCCCATCAACTAAGTGGTTTCAGACTTAAGATTTGGGTATAGTTCAAGAAAAAACACCCTTCTTTATTGTTCATCCTTCTCCATCACCAATTTTCTTGAGGGCCTAACTATCGTATAAAATGGCTTAGAATTTCCAGAAGCATTTCATAACAACTCATTGGGTGCATAATATGGTTTTGAAAGTGGGGCAGGCAACTTCAAATCTCAGCAGAATACTTTTTGTGACCCATCCAGCCCATCTGGCATAGAAGAACCTCCAAATAAATAAATAAATAAATAAATCTGACTAATAGTAAACACCAAATAGGAAAGAGGCAGACTTCAGCAAGGATTATCCAAAGGACTTCATTGTGTCTTTTGAAGAACTAATGTTGAATGCCTTTTGTAGAATTCAGAGCAGCTACTTGTCAATGGTTGAAAACTAACTGCTCCCCAGTTAAAAGAAAGGTTTCATATGGATTAAAAAAATACTTGGAACTGAAAAACATAAAATTGAATTGGAAATTAAATGAAGTACAGAGGATGAACATCTAACTGCAAAAAACTAAAATGTTTGTTAAGATTTGAAACAGAGGAAGAACAAGTCTTTTCTTTTAATTTGTATTTTATTTTATGAAAAAATACTCTTAATAAATGTACCCAAAAGTGCTTTTTCAAAAGGCAATTTTTCCTAAGGAAAAAAAAAAACAAAGTCCAATTGCCTTTTGAAAAAGCACTTTTGGGACAACCATGCCCTGGATGACTGAGAATCTCCATAGACTCTTAATAAATATAATTTTTTTTAAAAAAGGAATTCAGAGCAGCAACATCATTCATCCATTAAATTTGGGAAATTGCTTCTTCCAGAAACGTTTTCAAATATCTGTGTGATATTGTTCCATCTCTCTGGAACAATTTTGAATTATCTAAACAGATTTAGCAGGGCTGCGAGGACAGTAAATCATATCCCATTTGACATATATTGAAGGCTATCAAAAATGTCCACAAACCCATATTTACATAACAGAATAACAGAATTGGAAGGGTCCAATCTCTTCTTAAAAACTTCCATTGTTGGAGCACTCACACCTTCTGGAGGCAAGTCATTCCACTGATAGAATAATAGAATAGAATTCTTTATTGGCCAAGTGTGATTGGACACACAAGGAATTTGAGATGGGTGATAGGAATGATGAGAAGACTAATATTAATAGTAATGCAGCCTTAGTGAATAGTTTGACAGTGGTGAGGGAATTATTTGTTTAGCAGAGTGATGACGTTCGGGGAAAAACTGTTCTTGTGTCTAGTTGTCTTGGTGTGCAGTTGTTGTCTAGCGTTGTTTTGAGGGTAGGAGTTGAAATAATTTATGTCCAGGATGCGAGGGGTCTGTAAATATTTTCACAGCCCTCTTTTTGACTCGTGCAGTATACAGGTCCTCAATGGAAGGCAGGCTGGTAGTAATTGTTTTTTCTGCAGTTCTAATTATCCTCTGAAGTCTGTGTCTGTCTTGTTGGGTTGCAGAACCAAACCAGACAGTTATAGAGGTGCAGATGACAGACTCAATAATTCCTCTGTAGATCAATTGTTCTAATGGTCAGGAAATTTTTCCTTAGTTCTAGGTTGCTTCTCTCCTTGATTAGTTTCCACCCATTGTTTCTTGTTCTGCCTTCAGGTGCTTTGGAGAATAGGTTGACCCCCTCTTCTTCGTGGCAACACCTGAGATATTGGAACACTGCTATCATGTCATCCCTAGTTCGTCTTTTCATTAAACTACTAGACATAGACAAATGAGAGAAGACCGTCCATCTAGCACAAAATAAGGTACCCTAGGAAATTAAAAAAGTGGAACGTTTTACAGATTGGGGTGGATGGACCTGTGATGTCCTTTTTATATTTGATGGCTTGTTTGTTAAAACAATTTAAATTAGACTGAAAAATAGTGACTCACCAATCTCTTCTAGTGTGAGATTTTTTTAAATCAAGAACCACCATCAAAACATATCCCAGCCAACTTATCTGAGAAGCTGCCAAGAGCCGAGGTGGCACAGTGGTTAAAGTGCAGCACTGCAGGCTACTTCAGCTGACTGCTAGTTCAGCAGTTCAGCTGTTCAAATCTCACTAGGCTCAAGGTTGACTCAGCCTTCCATCCTTCCAAGGTCGGTAAAATGAGGACCCAGATTGTTGGGGGCAATATGCTGAACTCTGTAAACCGCTTAGAGAGGGCTGTAAAGCACTATGAAGCGGTATATAAGTCTAAGTGCTATTGCTATATAAGGAGATATTATTGAAATACTCAACAATTCCCTGATGACAACTTACTGTATGTCAAATTGGGAGATATTTAGGAGATTAAAGAACTTCCTCCCCTACACACCTTCTGAGTGATCAGACCCAACATAAGCAAGATGAGGCTCTATCAATATTGTTACAAAATGTAAACAAAGCCCTTTCAGAGTCACACCATTTTTGCCTGAATGAGAAACGTTTAATTTCCATTCTCCAAAGCACTGAAGGGCAGGACAAGAAGTAACGGATGAAAAGTTATCTAGGAAAGATCCAAGCAGAACTAAGGAGAAATTTCCTGTCAGTGACAACAATTGACCAGTGGAACAACTTGCCTCCAGGAGTTGTGGCAGCTCCATCACTGGAGCTTTTAAAGAAGAGATTGGACAGCCATTGTCCAGATTGGTTTAAGGTCTCCAGCTCGAGCTGGGGGTTGGACTAGAAGACCTCCAAAGTCCCTTCCAATTCTGCTATTCCGTATTCTATTCTTGTAACTGACCAAGATTTATTCACTTGCAGCTTTGCAAAGATTGGTGACTGTCCGGGAGATGTTTTGAAAGATGAAATAAAGCTTGCCAAGGCCATCTGTCCACAAAGAAAGAGACACGTTGATTTGAAGGAAGGGATGTTCCGCTCTGCTCTGCTCCTTTTCTTTCTCTCTTCATTTTTTTGGGGGGGTGGGGAAGATACAGGAAAAGCACTCAACTTTCTCTGACAGCACAACGATGCTCCAGACTTGCCAAATGGCAGAGCGATCAGAAGATGCTAATTGGAACAGGCTTGGCTGCCTAGGGATAGCTTCTTCTCTGCTATTTGCTAAAGATGTGTTGTACTGGATGTTCCAGCAGAATATGGCCGTTGACTTAAACTCCAGTTCAAGCTTTTTTTAATTTTTTTTTATTTTTTTTATTTTTTATTTTTTTTATTTTTTTATTTTTATTATTTTTATTATTTTTATTTTTATTATTTTTATTATTTTTATTATTTTTATTATTTTTATTATTTTTATTATTTTTATTTTTATTTATTTTATTATTTTTATTATTATTTTTATTTTTATTATTTTTATTTTATTATTTTTATTTTATTATTTTTATTTTATTATTTTTATTATTATTTTTATTATTATTATCATTATCATTATCATTATCATCATTATTTATTTTTATTATTTTTATATTTTTATTTTTATTTTTTTATTTTTATTATTATTATTATTATTTATGTTTATTTTTTATTTTATTTTTTTATTTTTTATTTTTTATTTTTATTTATTTGTTTGTCAAACATGTACAAGATAGTAGGTGTTTGTATAAACATAACATAAGCAAAGAAGTACAGATAAATGAGGACAATAGGACAGTAAGACAGGGACGGTAGGCACAATGGTGTGCTTATGCACGCCCCTTACAGACCTCTTAGGAATGGGGTGAGGTCGACTGTAGACAGTCTAAGGTTAAAGTGAAGTAAAGCTTTGGCCGGCTCCTACTTCCTTTTTGTGGGCTGCTTGGAGTTGACATCATCCATCCAGTCACAGCTCTCTAAATTTGCCATGTGCACTGAACCTACCCTGACCCTGAACCACGATGCGAACAATTGGATTGTAATTAAGCTCTCATTACCCACAGGATCTCACTGTGTCCTGGCCAGTCAGTCTGCTGTTCAGGTGTTCAGGGCTGGGTGATGAATCTCAGCAACTTCTTTTGGTTTTCACAACCATTGGTGTCTCAGAGTCCTGCTTCATATGCTACTTCTACCTGAAAAACTACCGTATTTTTGGAGTATAAGACGCACCGGAGTATAAGATGCACCTTAGTTTTTGGGGAGGAAAATAGGGGCAAAATACCAGGTATTCATCTGGCTAGCATCCTTAGTCTGGTCAGCTTCAGCACATTATTTTATCCCCTGGTTAGGGCTGAAAAAAATCTTCTTCAGAGGGAGTAGCAATGAAAAAATCCTGCAAGCTGGGAAGATCGTTAGCACTTCGTTTGGGCTGAAAAAAACTTTTTCGGAGGGAGTAGCAATGAAAACAAGCCTGCAAAGACTTAGGGCTGGAAAAAAACTTCTTCAAAGGGAGTAGCAATGAAAAAATCCTGCAAGCTGGGAAGATCGTTAGCACCTCATTAGGGCTGAAAAAACCTTTTTAGGAGGAAGTAGCAATGAAAACAAGCCTGCAAGCTGAGAAGAGCCGGGAAGATCGTTGGCAACTTGTTAGGGCTGGAAAAAAAAAGCTTCAAAAAAAAATCTACATTCGGAGTATAAGATGCACCCAAATTTTCAGCTACTGTTAGGGGAGGGGAAGGTGCGTCTTATACTCTGAAAAATACGGTATGTTCCCTTGTAAATCTTTTGTAGTAAAAACCGTGTTGTAAGGAAGAAGAGAAATCATCTTTTCTTTATAGCTTAGTGAATTCAAGATGTGTCTTTACGAGTCACTTTGTGTCAGGCACGAAGAATCAGGACCACACGTTAAGTTCTGTGAGGCGATTTATTGCTCGTGCCTAGAAACAAGAATCTAGTCAACTAATCATCCTCTTGTAATGACCCCATAATCCCTTGTGGGGTGGAGTCTGGGCGACTGAATGGAACTGAGTGTTTACTGGCCGGATGCCCTTCCCGTCTCCAATGCGGAGTTATATTCAGCAGATATATTCTCATCATGCACAGAGAGAGAAATATCTGCCTCTGCCTAGGATCGAACTCATAGCCTCCTGATTGTGAGGTGAGAGCTCCACCTCTAGGCAACCACAGCACTCAAGAATCTAGTCAACTAATAGTCAGCACTAAATTGGCGCTAGATAAGAGTTAATGAAATCTGAGAGGGATTGGACTTGGACCGCTTGTGGGAATACAGCGACACTAGCAGGTGTGAAATTCAAAAAGTTCCCCTAACGGTTCTGTGGGCGTGGCTTGGTGGACATGTCAGGGGAAGGATACTGCAAAATCTCCATTCCCACCCCACTCCTGGGGGAAGGATATTGCAAAATCTCCATTCCCACCCAACTCCAGATGGGGTATTTGCCGGTTCTCTGAACTACTCAAAATTTCTGCTACCAGTTCTCCAGAACCTGTCAGAACCTGCTGAATTTTACCCCTGGACTCTAGGCTCTTGACTCCAGCCCCACCCCTCACCCCAGGATTGATCTCTCCTTCTCTTGCATCAAAGATCTGAAGTTCCTTTGTCAGCTTCAGACTTGGGCACCACACACCAGACCCACTGAAAAACTCCCCATCAAAATCCCTAGGGGAAAAACATGTAAAATCCAGACCTTGCACCTATTTACTTATTTATTTCCTATTAAAATCCTAAAGGGGTTCAGGTGGGCCTTTTCTTAACGTACCTGCCTCCCAGCTGCGTAAGTAAGGCCCTGCCTGAGCTGCTCGAGGCAGTAGCCGGCTTGGCGGTTGAGTTCCCCAGGCTTATGGTGCTGGGGGACTTCAACTTGCCATCTGCTGGCGAAACCTCTGGGATAGCTCAGGAGTTCATGGATTCCATGACAACCATGGACCTGACCCAAGTAATTCAGGGTCCGACTCATGAGGGTGGTCACACGCTTGACCTAGTGTTTCTTTCGGGGCAGTGGAGAGATGATCTGAAGATAAGGGATATAGTCATCACCCCACTGTCATGGTCAGATCATTTCCTACTGAGGCTGGATTTCACAACCCCATTCCTCCCCCGCAGGGAGGCGGGACCGACTAGGTGGTTCCGCCCCAGGCACCTAATGGAGCCGGATGGATTCCAGAGGGAACTTGGGGAAATACCTGAAACCCTGGTACACAATTCGGCTGACTCCCTGGTGGCTGCTTGGAACACCGCAGCATCAGGGGCTCTAGACCGAATTGCGCCTAAGCGACCTCTCCGTGGCAGTGGATCCCGGAAAGCTCCCTGGTTCACCGAGGAGCTCCGGGAGATGAAACGCCAAAAGAGACGTCTGGAGCGCCGCTGGAGGACCAAGAGGGCCGAATCTGACCGAACACTATTAAGAATTTACATCAGATCTTATTTAGTGGCGATAAGGGCGGCAAGACGTTCCTATCTTTCCGCTCTTATTGCGTCCGCAGATTCTCGTCCAGCCGCCTTGTTTAGGGTGACTCGCTCCCTCCTTGGAACACTTACAAGGCAGAGCTGAGGAATTTGCTGAGTTTCTGTCGGATAAAGTCGCTCAGATTCGGTCAAACTTGGACTCTGGCTGGGCAGAGTCCATAGAGTTGACGGGGGCTAGTCTTAGTCCATCATTATGGGAAGAGTTTGGGCCTGTTTCTCCCGAGGATGTGGACAGGGCTATGGGAGCGATGGGTACCTCCACCTGTTTATTGGACCCATGCCCCTCCTGGCTGGTCTCGGCCAGCAGGTCGGTGGCACGCGGCTGGATCCAGGCGGTGATCACCGCTTCTTTGAGGGAGGGATCCGTACCGCAGTCGTTAAAAGCTGCGGTGGTGCGACCCCTCCTGAAGAAGCCTTCCCTGGATCCAGCTGATTTGAAGAACTATCGTCCAGTCTCCAACTTACCTTTTTTAGGGAAAGTTGTGGAGAAGGTGGTGGTGACTCAGCTTCTGCAGCTCCTGGATGAAACAGACCATCTAGATCCTTATCAGTCGGGCTTCAGGCGCGGCTACAGTACAGAAACTGCCTGGTCGCCCTGATGGATGATCTCTGGCGGGCCCGGGATGGAGGAAACTCCTCCATCCTGGTGCTACTTGACCTCTCAGCGGCTTTCGATACCATCGACCATGGTATCCTTCTGCATCGGCTCGGCGAGTTGGGAGTGGGAGGCACCGTTTTACGGTGGTTCTCCTCTTATCTTGCCGATCGGATGCAGTCGGTGTTGGCAGGAGGGCAGAGATCGTCCCCTAGGCCCCTATCATGTGGGGTGCCTCAGGGGTCGGTTCTCTCGCCCATCCTGTTTAATATCTACATGAAACCGTTGGGTGAGATCATTCGCAGACATGGGGTGTGTTTCCATCAGTACGCTGATGACACCCAGCTGTACATCACCACCCCGTCTGACTTCAGGCAGGCAGTTGATGTAATGTGCCGTTGCCTGGACGACGTTAAGATCTGGATGGGGAGGAACAGACTCAGACTCAATCCCGACAAGACTGAGTGGCTGTGGATATTGCCTCCTAAGGATCATGACAACTACCCCTCCTTGGTCTTTGAGGGTGCGAAACTGACTCCCTCAGACCTGGTACGTAACTTGGGGGTCCTCCTAGATCCACAGCTAAAATTGGACCACCATCTTTCTGCTGTGGCTAGGGGGGCCTTTGCACAGGTCCGCCTGGTGCACCAGTTGCGGCCATATTTGGAGAAGGAGGCTCTACTCACGGTCACTCATGCCCTTGTCACCTCGCGCTTGGACTACTGCAATGCGCTCTACATGGGGCTACCCTTGAAGAGTATCCGGAGACTTCAGCTGGTGCAAAATGCGGCTGCGCGTGCTGTGGTGGGTGTGCCAAGGTGACACCAATACTCCGCCAGCTGCATTGGTTGCCCATCGGTCTCCGGGTCCAATTCAAGGTGTTGATCACCATCTTTAAAGCCCTTCATGGCTTAGGACCAGGATATCTTCGGGACCGCATTCTGCCTCATACTTCCCTCCGACCGGTTAGGGCCCACAGAGTTGGCCTCCTCCAGGTCCCGTCGGCCAAGCAATGCCGGCTGGCGGGCCCTAGGGGGAGAGCCTTCTCTGTGGCCGGCCCCGTGCTCTGGAACCAACTACCCCCAGAGACCCGGACCATCCCCACTCTGCTGGCCTTCCGAAAAGCCGTCAAAACATGGCTTTTCCTGCAGGTGGGGGGGACAGCTTAATCCACCTGAGATTACCCCCCCCCCAAGTATGTATGATGTTGAATGGATGTTGTTGTTTTAATATTGCTTTTTTAAAAAATTGTATTTGTTTCTTTTTAATTACATGTATTTTAATTATTCTTGTATTTTTCCCTGTTGTACGCCGCCCTGAGTCCCTTGGGAGTTGGGCGGCATATAAGAATAACAAAATAAATAAATAAATAAATAAATAAAGTCCTTCCCTATCCATAGCCCTATATTCTCAACTGATATTCTCCACCTGGTCTGGCCTTAACTCTGCACCCCAAAATAATGTCCATATCTTAACTAACTCGTCTTTATGATGAAAGATAGCAGAGTGCTTCAGGCTTAGAGTCTTCTGCTTGCAGAAACCAGGTTTGCCCACTGAGCTGTGGTGACTCCCTATGGTGACAAAGAGGCAACGGGCCAGAATTCATGAGCTAGGACACAATCCACCCACCTATCTTTGCTTGGTGTAAGCATAATGCTCCTTGCTGCTGCACATGATTCTCTGCGGCATCCAGGCAAAATATTTGTGTGTTTTTTTTATTTATTAGTTGCCTAACTCCAATCAACAAAGTCTCATTGAAGGGAAGGCTGGAACCTCAACAGTGCAATGGAGCTCTGGTGGCACAGTGGTTAGAATGTAGTATTGCAGGCTAACTCTGCCCATTGCCAGGAGTTCGATCCTGACCAGCTCAAGGTTGACTCAGCCTTCCATCCTTCCGAGGCTGGTAAAATGAGGACCCAGATTGTTGGGGGAAAATATGCTGACTCTGTAAACTGCTTAGAAAGTGCTGTAAAGCACTATGGAATGGTTTAGAAGTCTAAGTGCTATTGCTATTGCTATTCTATTTCTGATGTCCTGTCTTTTCTTTGAAAACCCAGCCCTGTCCCTGACCTGACCACTTTTCCAGGGACATAGAAAATAATTTATTTTGTGATGTTTTTATTTATGAAAGGCATAAACCTCCTTTTTCCCCAATAGCTAAGCTATGTTGTTTTATGTAATATCTAATGTTGCCTTTATTCATTTTGGAAGTGATCACATAAGTATTAAGAGAATTATTTCCCACCATAGTTTTCTCTTCCAGTCCACCCCGATATTTATTTATTTGTTTATTTATTTATTTATTTATTTATTTATTTATTTATTTATTTATTTATTTATTTATTTATTTATTTATTTATTTATTATTCCTTTTAGACTTTAATTCACTTTTTTTCCTATTTCTTGCTAGAGATGAAAGGGGAAAGAAATCTGCAGATTCCATCGAGATATAACATTTCTACTAAGCATGAGTCATTCACGCATATCTCATAAAAGAATCCACTCTTCTTCCCGATATTTACCTCTTTCTTTTTCTTTTCTTCGAGGTTTTTTCACTTTTATCTATCTTCATCTTTTTAAAGGAAAAAGAACCTTATCTCTGTGTCTTTCTTCATATTTGGTGCTCAAATATTTCTTCACTTTTGATTTTTTTTTTCATGCTATACACATCTCAAACACAGCAATAGTCCTTACCTAACATCTAACTGAAATTAGATCATATGTATAATTCAGACCGAAGAAGGAAATGAATGAGTATTTTTAACAAGGAATGTTTGTTATTAAACCATGGTTTGGAGCGCTTAATAAAAAGAGAAACCACAGTGTTTATTCTGGTTAAGGGGGCATTCACACATTTAGTGCTTCTAGCATGATTTCTTACTGTCAGATAGGAATTTTCCTACCAAGAGATGATATAGGATCTTGCTTCCCTGAAGTCATTCGTACTTAGAAAATAAAACCGAGATTCAATTCTAATTAACAAAATATTTATTTTAGTACAAAAGTAACAAAAAATATAAACCTTTAATAAGTTACATCTTCTCAGCTAAGAGTTCACGTCTGCTTCAAAGGAGAAGAAGGTAGGAGGAGACAAAACTCCTGGAATGCACGCATGCGTAGTAAAACATATCACATGTCTGCTTGATTAGGAAATACAGTAAATCTACAAATCGTAGAGATGCACAACTGGCAATTATTCACATCGTGACACTTAGACATAGAGAAAGACCTGTCTATGGAGATTCTCAGTCATCCAGGTCATGGTTGTCCCAAAGGTGCTTTTTCAAGAGGCAACTGGACTTTGTTGTTATTCTTTGAAGACATTTCACTTCTCATCCAAAAAGCTTCTTCAGCTCTGACTGGATGGTGACTTCAGTCAGAGCTGAAGAAGCTTCTTGGGTGAGAAGCGAAATGTCTTCAAAGAATAACAACAAAGTCCAGTTGCCTCTTGAAAAAGCACCTTTGGGACAGAGAGAGAGAGAGAGAGAGAGAGAGAGAGAGACCGCATTCGTGCAAAATGAGAAACGAAGACTTTTCATCACATTGGCCAAGCAAACCAACTACAGGTAGTCCTCAACCTACGACCACAACTGAGCCCAAAATTTCCATTGCTAAGCACATTGGAAGCACTTAACAGTTATTAAGTGAGTTTTGCCTCACTTTATGTCCTTTCTTGCTTGGGGTCTTCTGATTGCAGAGAAAGGCCTCGCCCACTGGCTCATGGTCACTCTCTATGGATATAAATAGGCAAAGGGCCAGAATTCCTGAGCTTCAACACAATCCACCTACCTACCCCTGCTTGCCATCCTTGTTAAGTGAATCACCATAGTAGTAACTGTGAGAGGGACCTTGGAGTCCTAGTGGACAATCACTTAAATATGAGCCAGCCGTGTGCTGCAGCTGCCAAAAAAGCCAACACAGTTCCAGGCTGCATTAACAGAGGGATAGAATCAAGATCACGTAGAGTGTTAATATTATTTATTATTTATTTTGGTTTTCTTATATGCAGCCCAACTCCCAAGGGACTCAGAGCGGTGCACAGCAGAGGGAAAATACAAGAACAACCAATAATAAAATGTTACATTAAAAGCAAATATAAAAATTAAAAATTAAATATTAAAAAACCATCCAACAATCAGACATACCCGGGGGAGAGCTCAGATGGATTAGGCTCTACCCCCAGCCTGCAGGAAAAGCCATGTCTTAATGGCTTTTCGGAAGGCCAGCAAGGTGGGGATAGTTCGGGTCTCTGGAGGAAGTTGGTTCCAGAGCGTGGGGCCCGCCACAGAGAAGGCCCTCCCCCTAGGGCCCGCCAGCCGGCATTGCTTTATAATACCACTTTATAATGCCTTGGTAAGGCCACACTTGGAATACTGCATTCAGTTTTGGTCACCAAGATGCAAAAAGGATGTTGACACTCAAGAAAGAGTGCAGAAAAGAGCAACAAAGATCATTAGGGGACTGGAGGCTAAAACATATGAAGAACGGTTACAGGAACTGGGTATGTCTAGTTTAATGAAAAGAAGGACTAGGGGAGACATGATAGCAGTGTTCCAATATCTCAGGGGTTGCCACAAAGAAGAGGGAGTCAAGCTATTCTTCAAAGCTCCTGAAGGTAGAACAAGAAGCAATGGGTGGAAACTAATCAAGGAGAGAAGCAACTTAGAATTAAGGAAAAATTTCCTGACAGTTAGAACAATTAATCAGTGGAACAGCTTGCCTCCAGAAGTTGTGAATGCTCCAACACTGGAAGTTTTTAAGAAGATGTTGGATAACCATTGGTCTGAAGTGGTGTAGGGTTTCCTGCCTAAGCAGGAGGTTGGACTAGAAGATCTCCAAGGTCCCTTCCAACTCTGTTGTTGTTGTTGTTGTTGTTGTTGTTGTTGTTGTTGTTATCATTATCATTATCATTATCATTATCATTATCATTATCATTATCATTATCATTATCATTATCATTATCATTATCATTATCCTGGTTGCTAAGTGAATCTGGCTTCCCCATTGACTTTGCTTGTTGGAAGGTGGCAAAAGGTGATCTCATGCCCATCCACCCCCAGGACACTACAACCGTCATAAATATGAGTCAGTTGCCAAGTGTCCCAATTTTGATCACGTGACCATGGGGATGCTGCAATGGTCATAGGTGTGAAAACTGGTCATAAGTCATGTTTTCAGTGCCGTTGTAACTTTGAACAGTCACTAAACAACAGCAATAGCACTTTAGCACTTTACTTATATACCGCTTCATAGTGCTTTACAGCCCTCTCTAAGCGTTTTACAGAGTTCAGCATATTGCCCCCAACAATCTGGGTCCTCATTTTACCGACCTCGGAAGGATGGAAGGCTGAGTCAACCTTGAGCCTAGTGAGATTTGAACAGCTGAACTGCTGAATTAGCAGTCAGCCTGCAGTCGCAGCATTTAACCACTGCACCACTTCAGCTCTTCAATGGTTGTAAGCTAAGGATCACCTGTAAGGAGGAGACATCATTTTAATACTTAAATAACTGTCCCAGGAAAGAGGATCTTTTTCTTTCCGATTTAAATATTCCATCCTATATATCTCAAAGATCAAGTGATTTTGAATCCCTCTGTTAAGGATTTCTCTTTTCTATTGCTCTTGTAAAATAGCCAGAAAAAGATTGCAACTGGATATGCAGCATAATGCTTCAGCCACACTATAACTTGTTGACATCTCCGTCATAACAGTCCTGATAGGTCAGCCTGCAAAACCTTTGAAGGTCCATTGAGATCCATTCTTTTCTCTTTTGGAAAGATCCATATCCATTCTGACTCAGTATTATGATTTGACAGAATCACGCATGGATGTGGTTGGCTGTGTTGCTATGGATACTTTTCAACGTATGTGTTGTGGTCTGCCAGTGGCCTGCAGAGCTGGCAGAAGAGTCAGACAGCGAGGAGGCTGGGGAAGAACATGGGCCAGGCCTGGAGTCTGGAGAAGGCTTGGTGCCAGAGGCAGGGATCCAGCCCGGGCCATTTGAGAGGTTTGTCCTGACTCCAGAGCCTCCAGAGGCTGACATGAGCAAGGCAGAGGAACAGGGGGAGCCTGTTCTCAATGCACGCATGCGCAGAGCTTCCAGAAGGCAAGAACAGTTACAGAGGAGAAGGACTACTCGGGAGTAAGACTTGGAGATAATTGGCCCCTCCCAAAGGCTATATAAGGAGCACACGGAAGTGCTCGTCGCAGGAAGCAACTTTGTTCAACTCATGTCATTTTAGCTCGGACTCTGTGTTTCTGTTTGGCCTTGCCAAGTTTCTTGCTAATTGGTCTTTGGCAGCTTGTCCAGAAAGTTAAAGGTTCGTGTGCTTAGCTGCCTTTCTCCGAAAGACTGTTGTCGGACTTGTTATCATTGTTTGGGACTTATTACAGCTGGGAATGAAAATAATTACCAGCCGTTAAAATAAAAGAGGTTTTTGGGACGCCATTTGTGCTGTATTATTTGACCAAGAAGCCTAGGTCAGAACAGTATGCCATCTGAAGATGCTGAGAAACTAGTTCAAGAGGTGGGGTCTACTATCTCTTCTATGGCCCTTTCAGAAAGACACAGAACGCCTGCAGAGGATGGTCTCTGGAGCTCTTTCCAATCCCTTTATCAGTGGTGGCCATAAAAGTCCTCTGTATTTTTGTTTTATAATGAATTAACATGTTGAATCTATGTATGCTGTGTGGATGTGCCCTTCCCCTTCCCCTTCCCCATCCCCTTCCCCTTCCCCTTCTCCTCCTCTTTCTCCTTCTCCTTCCCCTTCTCCTTCCCCTTCCCCTTCTCCTTCTCCTTCTCCTTCTCCTTCTCCTCCTCTTTCTCCTTCTCCTTCTCCTTCCCCTTCTCCTTCCCCTTCTCCTTCCCCTTCTCCTTTCTCTTCCCCTTCCCCTTCCCCTTCTCCTTCTCCT
>JALIGW010000005.1:72488148-72598148 GCA_023053685.1 Diadophis punctatus similis
ACAGGAAGGACATTTTGGTATATGATTTTATGAACTACATTTAGATCAGACCGGAGGCGACGTAGCTGTAAATTGTCTAATCCCAGTATTTCAAGTCTGGTGGACTATCTTTCTCGATAGGAAGTGCACTTTCTGTCTGCGAGAAGGCACTTTCCTTCTCAGGTGCCAAACTGCCAACAAGGAGTAAGGGGTACAGGTCTGGCTAACCAGAGGAGATCTCCTCGGCTATCCAGCCGCAGGAAAATGATCCCCGAATCTTTTTGTTAGCGAAGCATCTAATGGCACGAGGGCCTCCCAGGTGAGGTCAGGCTGCAAACAGCCACAGAGGCCAGGAGAGCCAGGGAATTAAGCAAAATTGGAAAGCAGGCAGAGGCTAACAATCTTGAAAAGTACATTATTTTTCTTAAGAGATCATTGAGGTCAGGACATTGCTACCATCCATTTCCGGCTGGAGAGTTTTTTGCTGACAAATTGACTTTTAAACGAGAATTTTTCTACCCTTTTCATGCTTTTCCCTGGATTGGCAAGTCTCCCCTTTCATTTCATTCAGACCCCTTCCGCCCCCCCCACCCCCTTTCTTGTGTGATTTCTCCTTGAAATGGCTTGTATTGTCCCAATATTTTTCATTCCTCTTTCTGAGATAGAATTATATTGATACAGGAGGAGGAGGAGGAGGAGGAGGAGGAGGAGGAGGAGGAGGAGGAGGAGGAGGAGGAGGAGGAGGAGGAGGAGGAGGAGGGGGAGGAGAAGGGGAAGCAGAAGCAGAAGCAGAAGCAGAAGCAGAAGCAGAAGCAGAAGCAGAAGGAGAAGGAGAAGGAGAAGGAGAAGGAGAAGAGTTAGTTAAAACACACTCTGCTAGAGAGTAGTTCTCTGAGGATGGGCTCCAGCATGAGTCCGAAAGCTCGGAAGTCTAAACCTCTGGTCCCAGTGACCGATCCAGATTGTATCCTGCAACATTATCCTGGGGACACATATATTTGCCTTAATTCATGAGTTAAAACAGTCCGAAGAGGTTTCTGCCCTTCACACACACACACACATGATTAATAGCCTCTTCCAGCTACTAGAACCACTGGATGTGTATTTGGAGGAAAACCAAAGTAATATGACTGCTTTGTTTTTTTAGAAAGAGATGGCCGGCTGCCTTTTGGAAGCCACTTCAAAGGGAAGATTTGTACTTAGCTTTGTCCGAGCCGAACCCGCCTTTGAAGTTTTGCGCAGCCAACTTTGTGCACACAACAGGGACGTCGTCGCTATCTACCTCTGCTTTGCCCGGAAGATGCCAAACGAGGGCTTAGCCTCGCCACCCCCAAAGGAAAAGCTTAAAAAATAGATCATCTCTCTCGTTTGCAAGCGGCAAGCGCTGCTCCTGTTTCCCCGAAAAGCAGCTTACAGAGGAGAGTGAGAGAAAAAGGAAGACCGAGAAAAGGACGAGAGTGGCTCATATGAAGAGATGACAGGTTGATCTGTTGGGAATCTTGTTGATTCCCAAAAGGCCATTCGGAACTCACCAGCACCAGGTGCAGCCCTGGAATTAGGCCCATGTCTGAATCCATCTTCCGTGGTGACCTCACCGATTAAGGGGGTTTATCATTACGTGCTGTCCTACGCCTGAGCCGCAAACATTTGCTTTGCTTGGGTATTAACAAGCCTCTTCATTCATGCAGGCTTTGATCGCATGCCAGTTTACAAAGCTGACATTTAAGCAGCCTGTGTGTGTGTGTGTACACACACCCGAGCCATGACAATAAGAAGCAAAAAGAAAGAAAATGAAGATAAAGCGAGCTACAAACTTCAAACAGCTAAAGGCTACAAGCAGATGAATCACATGGTGCACAATATGCCAATGCTATACAAGATTGGATCCCAGGTGTGCATTTTTGTGCTTTTGGAAGGGGATGTGACACATTTTCTGTATTGCTTCCCATCTAACTATCCTCTTTGGGGCGGGGGGGGGGGATTACCAGGTGAACTGGAGGAAATGGTGAGGCTCTACACCAGGGATATCCAACTTTGGCAACGTTAAGGCTTGTGAACCTGTGGGCTTGAAAATGAAAGGGTGTTGTTTTTTCTCCCTTTATATATAATGCTTGAGTAATTTTTAATAGTTTGTAAAGTATTGTTGAAAGTGAATTTTAAAGTATGTACATTAAGAGGAGGTTAAACAAGAGTCAAGTTTTTCAAAAAGATCTATTAGATTCTTATTGACTTTAGAAATGTTTTTAAAGGACAGTTTAATGTTTTAAAATTTAGGGGGAAAAGTATTTTTCCCCCCTTTAGGGTTAAAAAATTTGAAAGAATACAGTGAATTGTATTAATGTAAATTGTGACAGCCTATAAAGGGTAATGAGCAAGCAAAAATATATATTATTTCCCACAGCAAGGAAAAGCAGAGATTGCTAAATTGATTCCTTTAGAATATATTTAATTTTGTTTCTATTTGGAAATCGCTTCCGGACTTTGTGGTTGTGATGAGGAGAAAAAAATGAAATTTTGTTTTTGTTGATTAGACAGGTTTGTTGTCATCGAAATGGCTAGTACCTCAACTTACAACATTTCATTTAGTGACCGTTCAAAGTTGCAACGCCACTGAAAAAAGTGACTTATGACCATTTTTCACACTTACCATTGCAGCATTCTTAACAACTGTGTCACTCATTTCACAACTGCGGTGCTTCTCTTCACCATGGTTACAAGATAGGGTGCAACTGTGATACTAACTTAACAACTGCAGTGATCCCAGCGGTGGGTTGCTCACGGTTCAGCCCAGTTCTGTGAACCGGTAGCGGCGGCGGTGGGAGGCTCCGTCCACCTGCCTGGGACGCTTCTGCGCATGCACAGAAGCATCACATGCACACGCTCATATGTGAACCAGTAGCAACAGGTTTTAGAACCCACTACTGCGTGATTCACTTAACAACTGTAGCAAGAAAGGTCATAAAACTGAGCAAAATTCATTTAACAAATGTTCCACTTAGCAACAGAAATTTGGGGCTCAATTGTGGTTGTAAGTCGAGGACTACATGTATATACTATGATTGTATAAAAGTAAAAAGTTCCAATGTTATTATCTTCTACTGTTCCAAAGAGAATTGGAAGTCAATGCCTTTTTTTCCCTTTTTCCCTTTTTCCTTCCCCTAGTTTTTCATTACTTTTTATTTCCCTTTGTATCTTATATTTTGATAACAATTAATAAAATTTGAAAAAAAAGGACTTCAACTCCTAGAATTCCCCAGCTGGCCAGGGTCTAGGACAACTGGCCCTGGTCAACTTGTTCTGGGACAACTCACCATAGCCAACTCACTTGGGAAACTTGTCGAGGGACAAGAGTTACACTAATATCAAAGAAATGGTGGAATAGAATCATTAAAGAAAGGATGCAAAAGGAGGGACAGAATGAAATGCGAATGACAAAAATTAAAATATTTTTAAAATTATTTGAAATAATGACATTGACTTGTTGAATTGTCCTGTGGTGAGTTATCCTACGGCCGTGATGGCGAACCTATTGCACAGGTGCCACAGGTGGCACGCGGAGCCATCTCTGCGGGCACGCGAGTCGTCGCCCTAGGTCAGCTCCACCATGCATGTGCACACACCTCCCGCCGGCCAGCTGATTTTCGGGTCTCTGCCATGCATATGGGAGACGCGTGCGCATGTCCACGCTGCCCTGCCCCTCCCAGGAGTCTCCACATGGCCTGTTTTGGATGCCAGGTAAGTACAGGGCTCACGCCGAGGCTCTGGGTGGGTGAAAAATGGGCCTCCTGGAAGTCCAGAAACAGGCCGTTTCCGGCTTCCAGAGGGCCTCTGGAGCCAGTGGGAGGCCGCTTTCACCCTCCTGGAGGCTCGAGGAAGCTCGAGCGGGTCGTGCACGCATGCGCAGGGGGTGGGCGCATGGAGGGAATTGCATTATGGTTGTGGGCACGCATGTGCGTGTGATAGCGTACGCGCATGCGCTTTTGGCACCCAAGGAAAAAAAGGTTAGTGATCACTGTCTTAAAGCAAGTTGGCCATGACGAGTTGGTCGCAGCAAATTGACCCTTTCTGGCTGTGGAATTCTGGGAGTTGAAGTCCACAGATCTTCATGTGCCAAGGCTGAGGAAAAATGCTATATACTAATCAGGGTTAAAATAAGACTAGGGCTATTTGTGGTTCTGGAAAACCTGGAGGTCTTTAAGAAGTGTGAAAGCTTGAACATTGTAATAGGGTGTTATACACTTTCAAAATTTATTTATTTATTTATTTATTGGTTCTTATATGCCGCCCTACTCCCGAGGTGGGAAATGATTCAGAAGTGATTCACACAAGCCTGGCTATGTGTCTTTTGTGGGGGGAAAAGTTACTTAGGGGACCAGTTTTCACCCTTACAACCATTACAGCATCCCCATGCTCTTATGATCAAAATTCAGACACTTGGGAACTGACTTATATTTATGACCAATGCAGTATTCTGGTGACCTTCTTACAATCAAAGTTAATGGAGAAGCCAGATTCATTTAATAACCGTATTACTAAGTTAACAACTGCAGTGATTCACTTAACAACGGTGAGAAGAAAGGTAGTTAAAATGGAATAAAATTCATTTGACAACTGTCTCGCACAGCAACAGAAATTTTGGGCTCAGTTGTGGTCGTGTCAAGGACTAGTGAAGTCATTCGGCAAACTAACTCCTGATTTCCTTGACCAGCCAAATTTTTTTCAAATGTATTTATCTTCCCATTTCTATTCTATTGCACTTGTTACGTTTCAACTGCTCTATTTTTTATGTATTTAAATACTGGTACAGTATATGTGTGTTGTTGGAATGTGTGTGCATTAGGAGAGGGAGCTAACTTGCAGCCTGACTTTCAGAGCTTAACAGGAGTAAATTAGTGCTGTAGCTGTCTATTTGCATATAAAATATAGCTCTATTGTGTATTGCACGTTGAAGTGATACGGACATGTAAAAAAATTGACTGAGATTTGGAGAGGCTGTCTGTTTAACTTTGAGGAAAAGATAGAGTCGTAATTGGTACAGTGAAAGTTAGTTTTGAGAAATTGTCGATGTGCTTGTGTGCATGCCTGCCTGTGTGTGCTTGGAGGTGGAGTGGAGTATACAGGAACATCTCAAAGCTTTAACAATGATGGCTAATTGTTCCCCACCAAATTTTTAATTGTTTCCTTCTATGAGATTAGGTAGTCACTGGCAGAAATCTTTGTGGTTTTTTTTACCTTCTAAGATTTTCTTCTTACAAGATAATTGAACGCTTGCAAGACGATTACAGCTTGACTCAGAGAGACGTAGAAGTAAATGGCATCTTGTAGTTGTATAAAATAATTGCCATTTTAGAAAAAAGCATTTTAACACTTTCCTGGAGATGTAACAGAGCCAAAGCAGTCGTGCAGCTTCTGTCAAGAGCAGAAATCGATCTGACTACATTGATCCATTGTATGTTAACGTTGGGATTTTAAACTATAAATTAAAAGACGTCACCCAAGGGCAGCTGTGGCCCACACACTTCGCACAGAAGGAGCACCAGATTCAGATCTCAACTACGGTGCCTAAAGAAGAAGCTTCTTGGATGAGAAGCAGAGGTGGGATTCTACCGATTCTAACAGGTTCTCTAGAACCGGTTGTTAACTTTCTAAGCAGTTCAGAGAACCAGTTGTTAGAAGAAATCTCCTTTTATTTTTTTCCACTTTACAGGGTTAATCCTGTAAGGAATTACAACATTCTGGTGTTGTTTCTATAGCCTAATCTTCATTGCCCTGCTTACAGAAACTGCCTCTCCATTAACCCTTATTACATTCTTGGCAGTACGCTTAGACTTACTGTCTGCAGAGTGGTTTTTTTTCTTTGCTGGTACTTTTTTTTCTTTGCTTGACTTTCTTAGAGGGGAAGGGTTGTTTTAATCTTTTTACACTGCTGTTGGGAGGAAATACACCCCTGTTAGAGTTCTTCCAGCACAGAGCTGCCGGAAAGAAGCTTTTAATGACAAGGAACCAAGATGAGTGACATTCAGCAAGGCTTCTTGGCTAGCTAGAAAGATTGACATTCAAATGTGAGTTAACATACCCTTTCTGACTTTTGGTCTAAAACTGGTTTTTGGTGAAGTTTAATTCTGTGCTTGGTAATGTTTAATCCTGTGTTTATTGATGGGATAATTTTCCCTATTCAGCTTTGTTTGGAAGGAAAAATGTTAATCTCTGTTCCTGAAAAGAAGTAGCTTCAGAAATCTGGCTAGTTCCTGTGTCTATTTGTTCTGGTAATTGGTTTAACAAGCAACAGCTACTGTGTTTGCTCCTTTGCTTCATTCTAGTTCACACCCTGCCCCGGAGATTGTTGGGTGTGAGACGCTCCTTCTGAAGTTGGACTTAGGGGTACAGGTGGGCCTTTTCTTAACGTACCTGCCTCCCAGCTACTTAAGTAAGGCCCTGCCTGAGCTACTTGCCTTCTGCTGGTGAAACCTCTGGGATAGCTCACGAGTTCATGGATTCCATGACAACCATGGACCTGACCCAAGTAATCCAGGGTCCGACTCATGAGGGTGGTCACACGCTCGACCTAGTGTTTCTTTAGGGGCAGTGGAGAGATGATCTGAAGATAAGGGACATAGTCATCACCCCTCTGTCATGGTCAGATCATTTCCTACTGAGGTTGGATTTCGCAGCCCCACTCCTCCCCCGCAGGGAGGTGGGACTGACTAGATGGTTCCGCCCCAGGCGCCTAATGGAGCCGGAAGGATTCCAGAGGGAACTTGGGGAAATACCTGAAACCCTGGTACACAATTCGGCTGACTCCCTGGTGGCTGCTTGGAACACCACAGCATCAGGGGCGTTAGACCGAATTGCGCCTAAGCGACCTCTCCGTGGCAGTGGATCCCGGAAAGCTCCCTGGTTTACCGAGGAGCTCCGGGAGATGAAACGCCAGAAGAGACGTCTAGAGCGCCGCTGGAGAGCCAGCAAAACCGAGTCTGACCGAACACTATTAAGAATTTACATCAGATCTTATTTAGTGGCGATAAGGGCGGCAAAACGATCCTATTTTTCTGCTCTTATTGCGTCCGCAGATTCTCGCCCAGCCGCCTTGTTTAGGGTGACTCGCTCCCTCCTTGCTAAAGGGGGGAGCGAGGAACACTTACAAGGCAGAGCTGAGGAATTCGCTGAGCTTCTGTCGGATAAAGTCGCTCAGATTCGGTTGAACCTGGACTCTGGCTGGGCAGAGTCCATAGAGTTGACAGGGGCAAGTCTTAGTCCACCGTTATGGGAAGAGTTTGGGCCTGTTTCTCCCGAAGATGTGGACAGAGCTGTGGGGGCGATGGGTACCTCCACCTGTTTATTGGACCCGTGCCCCTCCTGGTTGGTCTCGGCCAGTAGAGTGGTGGCACGCGGCTGGATCCAGGCGGTGGTCATCGCTTCTTTGGAGGAGGGATCCGTACCACAGTTGTTAAAAGCTGCGGTGGTGAGACCCCTCCTGAAGAAGCCTTCCCTGGATCCAGCTGATTTGAAGAACTATCGTCCGGTCTCCAACTTACCCTTTTTGGGGAAAGTTGTGGAGAAGGTGGTGGTTACTCAGCTTCTGCAGCTTCTGGATGAAACAGATCATCTAGATCCTTATCAGTCGGGCTTCAGGCGCGGCTACAGTACAGAAACTGCCTTGGTCGCCCTGATGGATGATCTCTGGCGGGCCCGCGATGGGAGAAATTCCTCCATCCTGGTGCTACTTGACCTCTCAGCGGCTTTCGATACCATTGACCATGGTATCCTTCTGCATCGTCTCGGTGAGTTGGGGGTGGGAGGCACCGTTTTGTGGTGGTTCTCCTCTTATCTTGCCGATAGGATGCAGTCGGTGTTAGCAGGAGGACAGAGATCGTCCCCTAGGCCCCTATCATGTGGGGTGCCTCAGGGGTCGGTTCTCTCGCCCATCCTGTTTAACATTTACATGAAACCGCTGGGGGAGATCATCCGCAGACATGGGGTGTGTTTCCACCAGTACGCTGATGACACCCAGCTGTACATCACCACCCCGTCTGACTTCAGGGAGGCAGTTGATGTAATGTGCCGGTGCCTGGACGACATTAGGATCTGGATGGGGAGGAACAGACTCAGACTTAATCCCGACAAGACTGAGTGGCTTTGGATACTGCCTCCTAAGGACTATGCCAACTGCCCCTCCTTGGTGTTCGAGGGAGCAAAACTGACTCCCTCGGATCAGGTCCGCAACTTGGGGGTCCTCCTAGATCCACAGCTAAAATTGGATCACCATCTTTCTGCTGTGGCTAGGGGGGCCTTTGCACAGGTTCGCCTGGTGCACCAGTTGCGGCCATACTTGGAGAAGGAGGCTCTACTCACGGTCACTCATGCTCTTGTCACCTCGCGCTTGGACTACTGCAACGCGCTCTACATGGGGCTACCCTTGAAGAGTATCCGGAGACTTCAGCTGGTGCAAAATGCGGCTGCGCGTGCTGTGGTGGGTGTGCCAAGGTACACCCACGTGACACCTATACTCCGCCAGCTGCATTGGTTGCCCATCGGTCTCCGGGTCCAATTCAAGGTGTTGATCACCATCTAAAGCCCTTCATGGCTTAGGACCAGGTTATCTCCGGGACCGCATTCTGCCTCATACTTCCCTTCGACCGGTTAGGGCCCACAGAGTTGGCCTCCTACAGGTCCCGTCGGCCAAGCAATGCCGCCTGGCGGGCCCTAGGGGGAGAGCCTTCTCTGTGGCAGGCCCCGCACTCTGGAACCAACTTCCCCCAGAGACCCGAACTATCCCCACTCTGCTGGCCTTCCGAAAAGCTGTCAAGACATGGCTTTTCCTGCAGGCTGGGGGTAGAGCCTAAACCACTCAAGCTCACCCCAAGTATGTATGGTTATTGAATGGGTATTGGATGATTTTAAATATTGTGTTTTTTTAATTTTTATATATCTCGTTTTAATGTGTTATTTATAAATTGGTGTCCTGTATTTTTTTTTCTGTTGTACGCCGCCCTGAATCCTTCGGGAGTTGGGCGGCATATAAGAACACCATAATAAATAAATAAATAAATAAATAAATAAATAAATAAATAAATAAATAAATAAATAAATAAATAAATAAATAAATAAATAAATAAATAAATAAATAAATAAATAAATAAATAAATAAATAAATAAATAAATAGTTAGGCTTATCTCAAGTGCTTTTTCTATCTGGGGAGGCGGTCTTCCTTCACTGCTTTAGTGGTTCTTGGCATTGTCCTTTTGGGATGTACTTCCAAGAGGCAGGATGCAAGCTTGGCACTGATTTGTTTACTGCCTTTCTGGGGGGCATGTGATCTTTCCTTAAATCTGGATGATTTCCTTAGGATATCTTATGAGGTGTTGAGACCAGCTGGTATCTTTAAGTGTTGCAAATGGATCTAAGGATTGCTTCTCGTGGGTGTGCTCTTTCTGGAGAGCTTAAATGACCTCTCTGCTAAAGGGTTTCACTTTATGAGCAAGAGTTGACTGCTGATAGTTATCATTGCATTTTAACTATTTTAATTCCTCAAGCAGCTCTGGCACCCTGCCTGATTTGTAACTCCAGCTTGCAGGTTTTTCTAATCTAATGATTGGTATTTAGGGCAGCTTTTTGCAAGCACAGAAGCTTTTTGTATTTTTGTACAGGTAATCCTTGACTTACAACAGTTCATTTAGTGACAATTCAAAGTTACAGTGGCACTGAAAAAAGTTACTTATGACTGTTTTCACACTTACGACCATTGCAGCATCCCCAAGGTCACGAGAGGCCAGGCGAGGAGAAGTGCCCCTTGATGTGAGTGATGTCGAGTTGGCTACGCCCACCCAGTCACATGACCACCTGGCCATGCCAGGTGCATATAGGGACTACTCAGAGGGCTGAAAAAGTGATTTTTGACTGGTCCTTGCATTTACGACTGTCCTCACATTTTACGTTTTGCACCCTATCTTGTAACCATGGTGAAGAGAAGCACCGCAGTTGTGAAATGAGTAGCACAGTTGTTAAGAATTCTGCAATGGGCATAAATGTGAGGATGATTGTAAGTGCGAGGACCGGTCATAAGTGCAAGGACCTGTCATAATTCACTTTTTTCAGCCCTCTGAGTAGTCCCTATGCATGTAGCCACACCCACCCGGTCACATGACCAGCGAGCCACGCCCACCCAGCCACATGACCACCAAGCCACGCCCCCAAATAAGCCACACCCACAGAACCAGTTGTTAAAAAATTGGAATCCCATCACTGATGAGAAGCGAACGTCTTCAAAGAAAAAAACAGAAAGTCCAGTTGTCTCTTGAAAAAGCACAACCATGGGACAACCATGGCCTAGATCAGTGATGGTGAACCTTTTTTCCCTTGGGTGCCAAAAGTGTGCATGCGCGCACTGTCACATGTGCGCAAGTGCCCACACCCATAATGCAATGTCCCTCACGCATGTCCCGCCCCATGCACATGCACATGAACCCCACGCATGCTCGCATGACCCCCTGTTTTGGCCTCACATCCCAAAATAGCGGTGGGAGCGGGGGAAAGCCTTCCATCCCCAAACAGAGCTTGGATGCGGGGGAAGCCTCCTTTCCCCAAACGGAGCTGTGAGGGGGGGAAGCCTCCCTTCCCCAAATGGAGCTGTGAGGGGGGGAAAGCCTCCCTTCCCCAATCAGAGCTGTGAGGGGGGAAAGCCTCCTTTCCCCAAATGGAGCTGTGAGGGGGGGGAAAGCCTCCCTTCCCCAAATGGAGCTGTGAGGGGGGGAAAGCCTCCCTTCCCCAATCAGAGCTGTGAGGGGGAAAAGCCTCCTTTCCCCAAACGGAGCTGTGAGGTGGGAAAGCCTCCTTTCCCCAAACAGAGCTGTGAGGGGGGAAAGCCTCCTTTCCCCTAACGGTGCTGGGAGGGAGGGAAAGCCTCTTTTCCCCAAATGAAGCTGTGGGGGGGGGAAGCCTCCTTTCCCCAAACAGTGCTGGGAGGGGGGAAAGCCTCCTTTCCCCAAACGGAGCTGGGAGGGGGGGAAGCTTCCCTTCCCCAAATGGAGCTGGGAGGTGGGGGGGGAAGCCTTGCGTGCCCAAACAGCACTGGAGTGGAATCTCCAGAGATCTGGGAAGGCAGGGGCTGCAGAAAGTGAGGAGAAAATGCTCACTTCTAGGAGGGTGGGGGAAAGGAAGGAAGGAAGGAAGGAAGGAAGGAAGGAAGGAAGGAAGGAAGGAAGGAAGGAAGGAAGGAAGGAAGGAAGGAAGGAAGGAAGGAAGGAAGGAAGAGAATCAGCCTGCTTTCATAGCACAGAATTAGGGTCTGTTTTTGCAGGAAAATATTGATCTGTCTGGAAAATGGGTCTAAGAATTCAGCTTATAAAGGCTTGGCTTCCTTCTGTACGCTGAATATCAGCCATACAGAACATAATTAAAAATAAATAACAAACATGATCAGACATGGAAACCAAACCATGCATTCAGCATATGTTTGGAAGCCTAATAGCAGATTTCCAAGCCGTGCCTTCTGGAGAGTACCTGTGTTTTGAAAAACTAAGCTAACTATGAAAACATTCTGAAAAGGTTTACAGATTCATAAAATTCCTCAATACATAGATGGGTATTGCACACTTAGCTTTGTTGTCATGGTGGAATTGTGTTTCCCCCCCTCATATACAATATATATATATATATATATATATATATATATATATATATATATATATATATATATATATATATATATATATATATATATATATATATATATATATATATATATATATATATATATATATATATATATATATATATATATATATATATACACACTCTTTTAGTTGGTTTTTGCTGTTCCTAGGGCTCACGTCAGACCTGTTGGTGAGACAGAAAGAATTATGATAAGCTAATAGTGGAAATTACAGGGACGCGGTGGCTCAGTGACTAAGACGCTGAGCTTGTCGATCGAAAGGTTGGCAGTTCAGCGGTTGGAGTGAGCTCCCGTTACTTGTCCCAGCTTCTGCCAACCTAGCAGTTCGAAAGCACGTAAAAAATACAAGTAGAAAAATAGGGACCACCTTTGGCGGGAAGGTAACAGCGTTCCATGCACCTTTGGCATTTAGTCATGCCGGCCACATGACCACGGAGACATCTTCAGACAGCACTGGCTCTTCGGCTTAGAAACGGAGATGAACACTGCCTCCTAGAGTCGGGAACATATGTGCGAGGGGAATCTTTACCTTTACCTTAATAGTGGAAATTAAAAGGGAAAGCATTGCATTTAAAAACAAAGCTGAAAAAAAATGCTGGCACTCCATTTTACAAGCAAACATTGCCACTTTTTCCCCTAATCCTGTGCTAAAATTCACCAGGCAATTTCATAAGTGAAGGAAGGTTTTTTTTAAAAAAAAAATCTGATTCTCAGAACGATTCAGAATTTCTTTTGAATTTCTCTTGGAGGCATTCATAATGATGGTGTAAAGGTGGAGGAGGGTATCCTGCCAGTTCAGCTCTTTGAATTTAACCATATTTCTGTCACCCCAAAATCTCTCTGAATATTCATACTTTCTACTGGGAAAAAGCTTTGGGGGGACTTCTTCAGTAATTATTCTTCTGAGATTTAAATGAAGTCTCGGAAGCTAAGGAGAAATTCTTGTACAAAAGAA
The DNA here is from genome assembly GCA_023053685.1 of Diadophis punctatus similis. NCBI lineage: Eukaryota > Metazoa > Chordata > Lepidosauria > Squamata > Dipsadidae > Diadophis > Diadophis punctatus. Next base: position 72,500,755 of record JALIGW010000005.1, read on the forward strand.
AACAGGATAGCCACGTAGAAACCCTAGTGTTTTTATTACTTAGTGAAAAAGCATGTTCTAGGTCAGGGGTCCCCAAACTTGGCAACTTTAAGACTTGTGGACTTCAACTCCCAGAATTCTCCAGACCCCTGTAATCTAGATTGAGGTTACATAGGGTGCTAAATGAGAAATGATGATGATGTTATCCATTCAGTCATATCTGACTCTTGGTGATTCTATGGGCCAGGTTTCTCCACGTCTTCCGTTCTTGCATTACTTCTTTGAGTTGTTCTATGCTTTGGCTGGTGTCAGCTTTGTGGTGTCCAACCATCATGTTCTTTAGCGGATTCGCTTCCTTTTACCACTAACTCTTCCAAGCATATCCCAAAGGTGCTTTTTCAACAGGCAACTGGACTGAAGAAGCTTATAGCAATAGCACTTAGACTTATATACCGCTTCATAGTGCTTTACAGCCCTCTCTAAGCGGTTTACAGAGTTCAGCATATTGCCCCCAACAATCTGTGTCCTCATTTTACCGACCTCAGAAGGATGGAAGGCTGAGTCAACCTTGAGCCTGGTGAGATTTGAACCACTGACCTGCTGAACTAGCAGCCAGCTGAAGTAGGTTGCAGTGCTGCTTTTAACCACTCCGCCACCTCGGCTCCTTGGATGAGAAGCGAAACAACTTCAAAGAAAAACCAGAAAGTCCAGTTGCCTCTTGAGAAAGCACCTTTGGGACAACCATGATCTGGATGACTGAGAATCTCCATAGACATCTTCCAAGCATAATTACTTTCTCCAGTGAATAAATGAGGAAAAAAATCTACCCAAGATTGATACTAACAAATCCTAGTAAGTTATGCAAATATAATTTTCCAGATCATTCTCATAGTTTATCGCTTGTATTTCTCTTCTAATTTTTAAAACTTCAGCCAGTTCCTTTTTGACAATATATTCAGTAAAGCGTCCTTTTCCAAATTATTCACATGATTGTGATAGTTGGAATTCAAAACTGTAATGCCATTTGATTTCCCCCAATGCACTTAAGCAAACCTAAACATGGGTTTCATGTGAGAAGTAAACTGGCAGATTCCCATTTTCAACCGCCAAGACAATCCAGTAGATTATAGTAGTTAAGACGTTGGGCTCATACTTGGAGGCCACATATGGCCAGCTCAATTATAGAAGCTCATTGGTTGACTTGGGAACAATCATTGCTACTCAACCTAACTTATCCAACGGGGCTCCAGTTGCGGAGGAAACTAGTGAAAGATTTACCGTATTTTTCGGAGTATAAGACGCGCCTTTTCCCCCCTAAAAGAGGCTGAAAATTTGGGTGTGTCTTATACTCAGAATGTAGCTTTTTCGAAAGCTTTTTTTTCCAGCCCTAACGAGGTGCTAACAAGCTTCCCAGCTCTTCCCGGCTTGCAGGCTTGTTTTCATTGCTACTCCCTCCGAAAAAGTTTTTTTCAGCCCTAACGAGGTGCTAACGATCTTCCTGGCTTGCAGGATTTTTCATTGCTGCTCTCTCTGAAGAAGATTTTTTTCAGCCCTAACCAGGGGATAAAATAATGTGCTGAAGCTGACCAGACTAAGGACGCTAGCCAGATGAATACCTGGTAGGTAGATTGTTTTCCCCTATTTTCCTCCCCAAAAACTAAGGTGCGTCTTATACTCCAGTGCGTCTTATACTCCAAAAAATACGGTACTATGTATTGAGCTCTTGAGAAAGGGTATAAATCTAAAAAAGGTAAAACAAGATTTTAGAGTACTTCTTTGCATACTTAGGATGTTGCCATTTGCCACATGTGGACTGCAGGCTTGAAATTGAGCTAAAATTATTTTTTTTAATCCAATCAGTTCTTTCAAGCACTTTACACTCCAAACCCCTCCCTATTTGAACCCCTTGAAGAGTAATAAAGGGTGGTTGGCCTACACTTAGTTCACAAAACTGACAGGGCAGAATCCATCAAAGAATATTCCAGTGAAAGTGATTCATTGGAAGGAGCACAAGTTCCCATTTGTGTGGTTGCTATACCGATAGTCATCAACTTACAACAGTTCATTTAGTGACTGTTCAAAGTTACGATGGCACTGAAAAAATTGATTCATGAGCGTTTTTCACAATTATAATCATTGTAGCATCTCCGTGGTCCCATGATCATGCTTGGCAACTGGTTCGTATTTATGACAGTTGCAGTGTCCAGAGGTCATGTGATCCCCTTTTGTGACCTTCTGACAAGCAAAGTCAATGGGGAAGCCAAATTCACTTAACAACCGTTAACATCTGCAGTGATTTGCTTAACAATTGCAGCAAGAACAGTTGTAAAATGAGGCAAAATTCACTTAAAGCAACAGAAATATTGGGCTCAATTGTGGTCGTTCGTCAAGGACTACTTATTGTTAGCTTCCATATGTGGCTTCTATATGTTTTGGCAAAACTGGAGTGACACGCTTAATGCTATATTGTAGACATTTACCCTCTGATCAATCCATCTATCATCAACACATCATTTTGGAGTTTTGGACCTTCTCTGTAGTTTTGATGCTTTCCTGGCTGGTTTTGAAAATCAGAAGATCTGAGCCTCTCAGGATACAATGGATTTACCTCAGAAGTTAGAAACATGGCTCCTTTGTGTGCCTGTTTTACTACTTTCAGTCTGGAGTCGATCACATAGCTCAACTGTGATTTTATTTCTCTTTCGTGTTTTTTAAATGCAAGAGGACACCAAGTTAGCAGAGTAATTATAGATTTCTCATCTCTTTTATGGTCTGTCAGAAGTCTGCTATTGCATATGAAGCCCGCACAGCATATATTTAATGTCAGCTTCGGAGAAGAAACACTTTCATAAGTTCTCGTTGAGTGACACGTTTGAAATGACATCAGTTTCTGGCTTTAAAACCCATTGTTATTAGATCTCTGTTGCTATTTATGTTGGGAATATGCACATGGATGTCAAAACAGTATATCAACTTTGCTGATTGGCTGCACCCACCACCTGTTGCCACGGCAACCAAACAATTGCTTTTAATCTTCTGCCCTAAATTGCCTGATTTAGTGTTGTTTGTTTCTTTACATAGCTGAAGTTTCAGGCTGAAATTCTTTCCCTAATATGAATCCTAAGGATGTGAGAATATGTCTCTCTGTGTGACTTATTTGTTAATGCAGGTTTCCGAGTTCACAAGGCTACAGAGCTTAGCTAGATTCGAAAGCTGGGCCTTTAAAAGCACCCTTAATGGGACTGCAAAAAGCGGGAATACTACTTACTGAAATCTAAGTATTCTATGTCCAGAGTATTTCGCTGCTCCACTAATTTAGTTGCTTTTCAAAGAATGAAAAAAGATTTGTTTGGCATGGTCTGTTTTTGACAAACTGATGTTGGTTTCTGGTTGTAAGTTTGTTTGCTTCTAGGCATTCGCAGGTCTGTTTTATTATTATTATTGTCGTTGTCATAGTCATTGTTATTGTTATTTTCCAGAATCTTTCCAGGTATTGATGTCAGGCTGACTGGTCTATAGTTTCCTGGATCTCTCTCTCTCTCTCTCTCTCTCTCTCTCTCTCTCTCTCTCTCTCTCTCTCTCTCTCTCTCTCTCTCTCTCTCTCTCTCTCTCTCCATCTATCCGTCTGTCTGTCTAGCATGTATCACGTATCATCTATCTATCAATCTCTAAAATCTATCAGTATATCTGTCTGTATCATGTATAATCTCTCTCTCTCTCTCTCTCTCTCTCTCTCTCTCTCACACACACACACACACACACACACACACACTCTCTCTCTCTCTCTCTCTCTCTCTCTCAATATCTCTCTCTCTCTCTCTCAATATCTCTCTCTCTCTCTCTCTCTCTCTCTCTCTCTCTCTCTCTCTCTCTCTCTCTCCCTCCCTCCCTCCCTCTCCCTCTCATGTACATCTCCAAAGTTAAAAGCTTTTGTTCCAGGTATGTAAACAGAAGGATTAAGCTTGTACGCTAGTTAGCTGGCAATCTGAGATCACTTCCCTACAAGCTGTTTGCAATGCCCCCGGATAAGCTCCATATCCCTGTGATCTCATTCCATTGTGAGGTGAGATGATTTAATTCTGGTTTATTAAAAGGGCTAACAGAACCACTCTGAATCTGAAAATGCAGTGGAGTGCAGAAGCACATGGAGGGGTGCACAACTCCCTTAAAGGCCATCTTTGGTCGTTTTTAAACCACCAGGGTATGTTTGTCTCAAGGATTTTTTTTAATTTTATTTATTTGTATCCTACTTTTATTATTTTTACAAATAACTCATGGTGGCGAACATACCCAAGACACCTTCTTCCTCCTCTTTTTCCCACAATAACAGGCCTGCAAACTGAGAGAGAGTGACTGGCCCAAACTCACTCAGCTGGTTTTCATAGGTAAGGCTAGAACTCTCTCTGCAGGGATAGGCCGAAAGTCACTCAGCTGGCTTTCATGCCCATGGTGGCACTAGAATTCACAGTCTCCTGGTGATTGGCCCAAAGTCACTCAGCTGACTTTCATAGGTATGGCTAGTATTCTCTCTGCAGAGATAGGCCCAAAGTCACACAGCTGGCTTTCATGCCCATGGTGGCACTAGAATTCACAGTCTCCTAGTGATTGGCCCAAAGTCACTCAGCTGACTTTCATAGGTATGGCTAGTATTCTCTCTGCAGAGATAGGCCCAAAGTCACACAGCTGGCTTTCATGCCCATGGTGGCACTAGAATTCACAGTCTCCTAGTGATTGGCCCAAAGTCACTCAACTGGCTTTCATGCCCATGGTGGCACTAGAATTCACAGTCTCCTAGTGATTGGCCCAAAGTCACTCAGCTGACTTTCATAGGTATGGCTAGTACTCTCTCTGCAGAGATAGGCCTAAAGTCACTCAGCTGGCTTTCATGCCCATGGTGGCACTAGAATTCACAGTCTCCTAGTGATTGGCCCAAAGTCACTCAGCTGGCTTTCATAGGTATGGCTAGTACTCTCTCTGCAGAGATAGGCCCAAAGTCACACAGCTGGCTTTCATGCCCATGGTGGCACTAGAATTCACAGTCTCCTAGTGATTGGCCCAAAGTCACTCAGCTGACTTTCATAGGTATGGCTAGTATTCTCTCTGCAGAGATAGGCCCAAAGTCACACAGCTGGCTTTCATGCCCATGGTGGCACTAGAATTCACAGTCTCCTAGTGATTGGCCCAAAGTCACTCAGCTGACTTTCATAGGTATGGCTAGTATTCTCTCTGCAGAGATAGGCCCAAAGTCACACAGCTGGCTTTCATGCCCATGGTGGCACTAGAATTCACAGTCTCCTAGTGATTGGCCCAAAGTCACTCAACTGGCTTTCATGCCCATGGTGGCACTAGAATTCACAGTCTCCTAGTGATTGGCCCAAAGTCACTCAGCTGACTTTCATAGGTATGGCTAGTACTCTCTCTGCAGAGATAGGCCTAAAGTCACTCAGCTGGCTTTCATGCCCATGGTGGCACTAGAATTCACAGTCTCCTAGTGATTGGCCCAAAGTCACTCAGCTGGCTTTCATAGGTATGGCTAGTACTCTCTCTGCAGAGATAGGCCTAAAGTCACTCAGCTGGCTTTCATGCCCATGGTGGCACTAGAATTCACAGTCTCCTAGTGATTGGCCCAAAGTCACTCAACTGGCTTTCATGCCCATGGTGGCACTAGAATTCACAGTCTCCTAGTGATTGGCCCAAACTCACTCAGCTGGTTTTCATAGGTAAGGCTAGTACTCTCTCTGCAGAGATAGGCCTAAAGTCACTCAGCTGGCTTTCATGCCCATGGTGGCACTAGAATTCACAGTCTCCTAGTGATTGGCCCAAAGTCACTCAACTGGCTTTCATGCCCATGGCGGCACTAGAATTCATAGTCTCCTGGTGATTGGCCCAAAGTCACTCAGCTGGCTTCCATGCCCATGGCAGCACTAGAATTCACAGTCTCCTGGTGATTGGCCCAAATTCACTCAGCTGGCTTTCATGCCCATGGCGGCACTAGAATTCACAGTCTCCTGGTGATTGGCTCAAAGTCACTCAACTGGCTTTCATGGCTAACGTGGGACTACAACTCAGTCTCCTGTTTTGTAGCCTGGTGCTTTAATGACTAGACCCGACTGGCTCTTGATAGTGTAGAATTTCAGAGGGGCACTATGAATAAAATATATAGATCGATACAGTAGTACAGCCCAGAAGTTGCAAAGGTGGAGCAGTGTTAAACCCTTGGCTGGCATTTCTCAACTTTGGCAAATTTAAGTTGTGTGAATTGCCAAAATTCCCCCAGACTGCATAGTGGTGTCCTTGTTGCTTTCCAAGCTAGACAAACAATGGTTGTCATTCATGCCCACCCACAGACCTTCCGCTTTTCAACAAGTATGGAGCTTATAAATTCCTCATCCATAGAAAAATAAAGGGGGGAATTGCTACCATTTTTAGTGATGATGCCAAAATGATACCACCTGCATCAGAGGCGGGTTCCTCTTACCTCCCTACCAGTGTGCTGTGCACGCATCATCTCATTTCATGCGCATGCACGCTCGCGAGATTTTGGTTCCTGCGCATACACGGAAACAAAATCTCACGAGGGAACGCGCGAGAGAGATTTCGGTGATTTTTTGCTTCCGTGCATGTGCGGAAGCAAAAAATCGCCGAAATCTCTTTCGCGCGTCCCCTCGTGAGATTTTGCTTCCGCGCATGCGCAGGAAGCAAAAAAAGCCCAAAAATTCCAGAAAAAAGATGGCACTGCATGACGGACCTGCGAAGATGGCACCAGAGCCGTCACGTGCAAATTGCACAATTGGCGGGTCCCTACCAGAACGGCGCACTGGACCGCACCGGTAGGAACCCACCACTGACCTGCATAATCACTTCCTCACCTACTTATCCCAGCTATGTCGTGGTTATCCTTGCTTACGTAAAGTCAAGTCATTTGCATGTTTATGCCATCCCACATGTGATGTCACTGGCCCCTCCTCCTTGGGCCAGGCTATGATATAGAAAAACACACTGAGGAGCGACACAGAAATTTTGGGCTGGATCATCAAAGTTACTAGTAAATTCAAGAATAGAGATGGAAGCAAATTGACTTCCAGAGGCCTCCCAACCTGTCCATCCCCCCGCCAAAAAAAGGAAAATCGTCATCATAATCTCATGCAGAATTACTTGTGAAAGTAAAGCCACCTGGACGTGGTGAAATGGTTGTTAACCCATCCTGCTCAGAATTTCCTACACCAACAGGACGTTCTTCCACATTTCAAACTAGAATCTTTCTCTTCCATACCTGGAGATCTAGAATTTGAAAATAGAAGCATTAACATAGCACACAGGCTCTACTGCTAAGCTGTTTATTTGCTTGCTTGTAGAATAGAACAGAATAGAATAGAATAGAATAGAATAGAATAGAATAGAATAGAATAGAATAGAATGGAATGGAATGGAATGGAATGGAATGGAATGGAATGGAATGGAATGGAATGGAATGGAATGGAATAAGAGAGTTGGAAGGGATAGGATAGGATAGGATAGGATAGGATAGGATAGGATAGGATAGGATAGGATAGGATAGGATAGGGAACCGAATGGAAACAGAGTTGGAAGGAACCTTGGAAGTCTTCTAGTCCAAACCCCTACTCAAGCAGAAGACCCTCCTACACTATATCAGACAAATGGTTGTCCAATCTCTTCTTTAAAACTTCCAGTGTTGGAGCACCCACAACTTCTGAAGGCAAGCCATTCCACTAATTAATCGTTCTAACTGTCAGGAAATTTATCCTTAGTTCTAGGTTGCTTCTGTCCTTGATTAGTTTCCAGCCATTGCTTCTTGTCCTGCCCTCAGGTACTCTGGAGAATAGGTTGACTCCCTCTTCTTTGTGGCAGTCTCTCAAATATTGGAATACTGCTATCATGTCACCCTTAGTCTTCTTTTTATTAAAGATGTATAGAGTATGCTTTGTATCCTTCAGGAGTCCAAACCAGTGGACAAAGTGCTCCCATTTTCCCCATAACAAAATCTTATGAGGTAGATTGAAAGGAGGGACTGGCTCTAATGAGCTTTAATGGCAGACTTAGCCTGAATCTTCTCTTTCCCGGTCCAACCCTTTGACTGCTACACCCAAAGTCCAATGTCACCTGACGAGCTTCCATGAGTGAGAATGATCTTAAACCTGGGTCTTCTAGCTAGTCATCTTGACCCCTAAACCACACTGACTTTTTGTCTGAGAATGATTGGTCAAAAGTCATATGGTGAGCATCCACAACTGAACAGGAACTGAAACTTCAAGTTCCCTGCTGACAATCTACCCCCTTAACCATTACATCACACTGTCTCTGGATATGTGATGGATATGATGATTCCTCCTCATGAATCTAATTCACAAGCATTACTGATTGGGGTTTTTCATCCCCTGATCAAATCCTCAAACAGAAAATGTTCATCTGAATTAGTTACAGCCACTCTTTTGAAATATCTTCCTTGGATAAGTAACAGAAAGTAGATTGAACTTTGTGGAGGAATGGTTAAATCAATGCAATGTTTCTACATACTGTAAATATAACTTAGCATAACTACCTCTGATATTTTTATATTTTATATAACCTTGATCTCTACCATTCTGGGCAAGAATTGGCTTGCAATGCAACAAAGCACATTGATAAATTCAACAAGTGTGCAAGATGACACTATGTAGGAACCCTTTCATGTTACCTTCCGTATTAATTTCAACAGGCGTAAGCTAACTTCGCTTTAGAAACAAGGCAGAACACATAAATGAGAACACAAATCAGATCATGGTAACTATAGTCTAAATTAATCTGATCTTGTGTGATTCTTTTCATAAATTTAGCTAATAAGAGATGCAAAATTATATACTGACACAACATATGGATTGCAATATGTATGTGTATGTATTATGCCGCAGTTGGCACTAAATAACTATGATTATTCCAAAACTGTTTCATTCATATTGAAATGCATTGCTTTGAATTGCTGTTTTTCAGTTAAATGAACAAGATGTCTTCCTAAAAATCAAATATGTATTATTTCATGGGTTTGGCAAATATAGATCCATGACTATCACTAAGTGTTGTATCTAGTGTTTTATGATGAATGTATTTTTACAATGACTATGATCATGATCTATCACTATTGTTGTATGTACGCTGAGAGCTTTAGAATAGAATAGAAAATAGAATAGAATAGAATAGAATAGAATAGAATAGAATAGAATAGAATAGAATAGAATAGAATAGAATAGAATAGAATAGAATTCTTTATTGGCCAAGTGTGATTGGACACACAAGGAATTTGTCTTTGGTGCATATGCTCTCAGTGTACATAAAAGAAAAGATACATTTGTCAAGAATGGTTGTCATAGGGTTCAAGTAAGCAATCAGGAAGCAATCAATATGAATATAAATCGTAAGGATACAAGCAACAAGTTACAGTCATACAGTCATAAGTGGGAGGAGATGGATGATAGGAATGATGAGAAGACTAATAGTAATGCAGCCTTAGTTAATAGTTTGACAGTGGTGAGGGAATTATTTGTTTAGCAGAGTGATGGTGTTCGGGAAAAAACTGTTCTTATGTCTAGTTGCCTTGGTGTGCAGTGCTCTATAGCGTCGTTTTGAGGGTAGGAGTTGAAACAATTTATGTCCAGGATGCGAGGGATCAGTAAATATTTTCACAGCCCTCTTTTTGGCTCGTGCAGTATACAGATCCTCAATGGAAGGCAGGTTGGCAGTAATTGTTTTTTCTGCAGTTCTGATTATCCTCTGAAGTCTATGTCTGTGTTGTTGGGTTGCAGAACCAAACCAGACAGTTATAGAGGTGCAGATGACAGACTCAATAATTCCTCTGTAGAACTGTATCAGCAGCTCCTTGGGCATTTTGAGCTTCCTGAGTTGGCGCAGAAAGAACATTCTTTGTTGTGCATTTTTAAAGACGTTTTTGATGTTAGGTGTCCATTTTAGATCTTGCGATATGGTCGAACCTAGAAATTTGAAGTCTCTACTGTTGATACTGTGTTGTCTAGTATTGTAAGAAGTGGAAGTATGGGCGGGTTTCTCCTAAAGTCTACCACCATTTCTATGGTTTTGAGTGTATTCAGTTCCAGATTGTTCCGATCGCACCACAAGGTTAGTTGTTCAACCTCCCATCTGTATGTGGATTCATCATTGTCTCGAATGAGTCTGATCACTGTTGTGTCATCTGTGAACTTCAGTAGTTTAAAAGATGGATAGTTAGAGATGCAGTCATTGGTATATAGAGAGAAGAGAAGTGGTGAGAGTACACAGCCTTGGGGGGGCCCTGTGCTAATTGTACAGGTATCTGATGTGATTCTGCTTAGCTTCACCTGCTGCTTCCTGTTTGTTAGGATATGTATATGTATAGGTATAGGTATATGTATATTAAAAATGTGATCAGAACACAGCCAAGCTCCCATCCTATCAGTTCAAACTGGCAGTTAAAAGGAAGAAACAGCAGCAATCTCACATTGCTCCTAGAAGCAGGAAGCAGAAGACACCAGCCTGAAGATGATGAATGAGACTTCATCGAAACGTCACCAAGACACTTCCAATTTCACGCGGGAGAAAACCCGAATGCCCAAAGACCTACATACAAACACCCGCGAAAACCTCAGAAAACACACACACACACACACACACACACACACACACACACACACACACACACACGGAACCGGGAGGAACCCACCTCTGTATGACATATATAAATATATGATAAAATGGGATTTTGAAGCTTGGACACTAGTGGCAACCAGAATGAATTAAAGGTTACAATAAGAAGAACTCTTATTTACTAATATAGAAAGAAGCAAAATATTTTAATATTGGACATATTTGCAAGCAATGAACCCAGAACTTAGTTTTTGAAATGTCTGGCATTATTGACAGACTGTGCTTGGAAGATGATATAGAAAAGGAACAAGCTTTACTGGGTAAGACTAAGTCTAATTTGAAAGTGGATCAAAAATGACAAGTTATGGGAATAATGTGGAAGGAGATGCTACACTGGAGGCTTTAAAAATTTATTTATAGATAGGAGATGAGATACATGAAGATTTGATGTATTTAAAGAGAATGTGATAAGTTACTAAAATTGTTTATGTTATAATGAAGAGAAAAGTTATTTCTTTATATATATATTTTCTCTTTCCCTCTTTTCTGCACTTTCTATTTTTTCTTTCTTTTTTTTTTAGTTTGTATTATTGTTTTAATTATAATGCTCAATAAAATTACCATTAAAAAGTAGCTACTTTGGGGTGTTTGAAATATTATAAGTCATTTTATAGAGTCGTCGTCAGAATAGAATTATAGAAAGGAATAGAATTTTAGAGCCATTATTAGAAAGAGAAATGCTACACTTTAAATTCCTCATTCTTCAATAACAGATGCCAAGCAACTCCTGTAAAATCAACCACTCTTTGTAACACACTGGAAACCTTGATTAAAATATGACTGTAATAAAGCAGCTGTTACAAAATGCAAGCTGGTAAAGTAAACGGCTTCTGGATTCAATTCAATTCTTATTGGTCATTAGTGGAGTTGTTTTCTTTTTTAAAAAAAAAAACAACTAAAATTTTGCCCCCCAAATTCTGGCTATTTTGTTCCTCCACAAAACAACTGTTTTCCCTTGAGATTCACTCAACATGCATTTGAATTACGGAGAAAGATCTGTTTGTAAAGTAAGTGTGTGTGTGTGTGTGTGTGTGTGTGTGTGTGTGTGTGTGTGTGTGTGTGTGTGTGTGTGTTTTGTGGGAGCAACCAGAGGGACTTTGATCTTAGCTCAGATAACAGCTGCTATACCTGAGAGAATTTTTGAGTTGTTATATCCAGGTAACCCTCAGGGGAGGTGTTCTGTTTGACCTCAAAGTAGTCCAGGTACTTGATACTTGAGGGAGGGTCAGGCTTGCATTTCTAGCTAGAAGCATCAAACACAGGTAAAGGAAACTCCAGGGCACCTTGCTGCCTTTCTTCCTCCTTCCTGCCTTTGTAAAAATAAAAGCAGAAAGCCAATATGGTCGTGATTAGATTATGGTCGCTCTGACATTTTATTTCTCAATGTTGTTCTCTCTGTGGGTCTGTCTCTCTCGCACACATTCTCCTGCAAACATAGAAAAGTCTGTGTGTGGGGGGGGGGACTTTCTGAGTCATTGGTGCAGAAGTATAAGGCAAATAAATGAAATCCCAGAAGTAACAATGGGAAAGAACAACATCAGATGAGACCATCAATGCTACAATCGATTGTGGTTCTATCAAGACTGTGGTTACATCTGGAATTGCATTTGGGAGTTCTTGGTTCAAGAACTCTATGGTCACTGGGCTCCTTCGGCAGTGTTATGGAGGTCATGATGGTCCAGTACAAGCCTCCACATGTTAGGTGAGAACTGATTAGAATTGCGTTTTTAGAACAAACTAACATAAACTGAATTATTGTATTCATTTACATTAGATGAACATGAAGTCATTATCTGCAGTTGATATACACTCCATAGAACATTGGATAACAGAGTTGGAAGGGACCTTGGAGGTCTTTTAGTCCAACCTCCTGCTTTAGCAGGAGACCCTATACCAGTGATGGCGAACCTTTTTTTCCTTGGGTGCCGAAATAGGGCGCGTGCGCGCTATTGCACGCGTGTGTGTGCCCACACCCATAATTCAAAGCCCCTCACTTGACCCACCCTCCTGCACATGCGTGCATGATCCCCCCACACCACCATTTCCCGACTTCCATTTTTCGCCCTCCCCAGGCTCCAGAGGCTTTCTTGGAGCTTGGGGAGGGCAAAAACGCTCCCCCTGCCACCCTGGAGGCCCTCCAGAGGCCGAAATCGCCCTCCCAGAGCCTCTGCGTGAGCCAAAAATCAGCTGGCAGGCATGCACATGCGCATTGGAGCTGAGCTAGGGCAACGGCTCGCGTGCCGGCAGATATAGCTCCGCGTGCCACCTGTGGCACCCGTGCCATAGGTTCGCCATCACTGCCCTATACCATTTCAGATAAATGATTCACCAGTCTCTTTTTGAAAGCCTCCAGTGATGACCCACAACGTTTGAAGGCAAGCTGTTCCATTGATTTAGATTTATTATTAGAGTTGGAAGGGACCTTTTAGGTCATCTAGTCCAACCCCCTGCTCAAGCAGGAGTTCCTACACCATTTGAGACAGATGGCAGTCCAGTCTCCCCTTGAAGGTCGCAAGTGTTGGGGCTCTCACAACCTCTGCTGGCAATCTGTTCCATTGGTTGATCGCTCTCACCGTCAGAAAGTTTCTCCTCACTTCCAGATTGAATCTCTCCTTGGTCAGCTTCCATCCATTATTCCTTGTTTGACTTTCTGGTGCCTTAGAGAACAGCCTGACCCCCTCCTCTCTGTTGCATCCCCTCAAGTATTGGAACACTGCTATCATGTCACCCCTGGTCCTTCTCTTCGCCAGACTGGCCAAGCTCAGTTCCTGCAACCACTCTTTGTATGTTTTATTTTCCAGACCCTTTATCATCCTGGTTGCTCTATCATTGGTTGAGTACTTATCATCTTTATCATTGGTTGAGTGCTCTCACCATTAGGAAATTTCTCTTTAGTTCTAGGTTGCTTTTCTCCTTGGTTAGTTTCCATGCATTGTTTCCCGTTTTGCCTTTTGGTGAACTTCAACTTTGGAGCATCTTTGGGAAGGAATCTGGGTTTTTTTTAGAAGGGGCAGTTGGCCAATGGAAACCCACATATGTGGTCCTCAAAGAAAATGGAAGCTTTTGTGTGTGTTCTATTTTGATATAAGAACCATCAGTTATGGTAGCAGTTCAGGGGTGGGTTGCACTTACCTCACTACCGGTGCGCTGCCATGTTGCGCGCGTGCCCCCTCACACGATTTTGCTTCCTGCGCATGTGCGGAAGCTAAATCTCACCGAAATCTCACATGCATTCCCTCATGAGATTTTGCTTCCACGCATGCGCGGAAGCAAAAAATCGCCCAAAAATTCCGGAAAAAAGATGGTGGCATGCGACAGACCGGCGAAGACAGCACTGGAGCCGCCGTGCGCAAATTGGGCAATCAGCGGGTCCCTACCAGAGCTGCGCACTGGACCACACTGGTAGGAACCCACCTCTGTAGCAGTTGTATAATCCTGTGACTCTCAAAATATAGTGTTCACAGAAGACCTGAATAACATCTTTTAAGGTTTAGGGCAAAGTGATTCTGGTGTCCTGGTAGCAGTGGGTTGCTCCCAGTTCGGCCCGGTTCTGTGAATCGGTAGCGGTGGTGGCAGGAGGCTCCACCCACTGCGCATGCGCAGAAGCGTCACGCACGTACAAGCGCACACACAAACCAGTAGCAACGGGTTTTAGAACCCACTACTGTGTCCTGGATTTGATGAAAGGTATCATATAATGTTCCAAGATACATTGTTTGTTACCAAGGTGGAAATAATAGTAATGGCTCCAAATGATGGACCCAATTAATTGGCGAAACATGTACCTGGGACACTGGAACCATCATACATACGAGTTCATTGCCAAGCATCCAAATTTTGATTCTACGACCACGGGGATGCTGCAATGGTCCAAAATGTGAAAAAGTTATTTTTAAGTTATAAGTTATTTTTTTCAGTGCTATTGTAATTTCCAACAGTCGTTAACCTGATGATTTTAAGTCAAGGGCTATCTGCAATATATTTATAAGACTGCACACGCTACTTTACCCTTAGACGTTTTCAACAGGTTGTCCTATTTCGGAAGTCATGTTTTCAACATTTCTGTGGAGAATATTTTTCCGCTACCAAAGTTGAAGCCAAATTTATGCAAGCTTAGAGTGGACCTACTAAAACCAACAAACCTTAGTTTGTACTCATCCAATATTCATATCTGGGGAACGCCCAGTCCTTGTTTCGCTTTTTGCAGGGTTTCTTTCTGTCAAAACATTAGGTTCTCTAATATAAACGAAGGAAATATTGGAGGGTTTTCTATTTGTTTAATTTGGGCCCTAAATAATTTAGGTGAGTGAGTTACCTTTAGGCCAGATGCTTGATTTATGCAGATGGCAAAACATAAATTATTCAGAAATAAGAGACAGACAAAAAACAGATGGGAAAGGCAGCTAAGGCGAGACATCCAGGGGGCACCTGGTCTGCCATTCTCAAATAAGCTTCTGCTTATTTAACTGCTGGTGTTAAAAAGAGGAATTTTATCATTTTTAGTAGCAAGAGGCCCACCAAATGGTAGGTATACGTGCATACAAATTATTCAGAACATTAGCAAAAGAAGGGTAACAAAAGAGAATTGGTGGGCTGGTCTAAGTACATTAATCTAGAATACTGCATCCTGTTTTGGTCACCACACTACAAAAAACACTACAAAAAAGTCATTGAAACTCTAGAGAAAGTGCAGAAGAGAGCAACCAGGATGATAAGGGGACTGGAAACTAAAACATACGAAGAATGTATGCAGGAACTGGGCATGGCCAGTCTAGCGAAGAGAAGGACCAGGGGTGACATGATAGCAGTGTTCCAATACTTGAGGAGCTACCACAGAGAGGAGGGGGTCAGGCTGTTTTCCAAACCACCAGAAGGCCAGACAAGGAATAACGGATGGAAGCTGACCAAGGAGAGATTCAACCTGGAAATAATGAGGAACTTTCTGAGTTCCAAATATTGGAACGCTGCTATCACCCCTGATCCAGGGGTGAAATGCTCCTGGTTCACTCTTGCCTGTCGGTCGTCGCAGAGCCGATGGAGCCGGTGGCGGTTGTGGTGCGGGGCTTTCCCCGCCCTCCTTGACGTCGCCATTTGAGTTCTTTTGCCCTCTGCACATGCGCAAAGCATTCTGCGCATGCGCAGAGGGCAAAAGAACTCAAATGGCGGTGTCCAGGCGGGCGGGGGAAGCGGACGTGGGAAGCCCCACGCCGCGACTGCCACCAGCTCCATCGGCTTTGCGACGCATTTCACCCCTGCCTTGATCCTTCTGTTCTTGAATAGGTATTAATTATCATAGTGGTGCAGATATCCGAATTCAAAGGGGAAAAGGTGATTTAGGGCACAAATAGATACAGGTAGTTCTCGACTTAAACAACAGCTCATTTAGTGACCGTTCAAAGTTACAATGGTGCTGAAAAAAGTGACTTATGATAGTTTTTTTACACAACTTTTGCAACATCCTCATTTTGATTGGTAATCGGAATTCAGACGTTTGGCAACTGACTTGTATTTATCCCAGGGTCATGTGATCACCTTTGGCATCCTTCTCACAAGGAAAGTCAATAATTTAATTTAATTTAATTTAATTTAATTTAATTAAAAGTTCTTATAGGCCGCCCAATCCCTTAGGACTCAGGGCGGCGTACAACAGAAATAAGAACAATACAATATAATAATTTTAAAACAATTCATTCCATTTAAAAAACCAATTCATACTTGGGGGAATCCGATCTTCTTCACCCCGTCTGCCGGAAGAGCCATGTTTTCATGGCTTTACGGAAGGCGAGTAGAGTGGGGATAGTCCAGATCTCTGGTGGGAGTTGGTTCCAGAGAGATGGGGCTCCCACAGAGAAGGCTCTCCCCCTAGGACCTGCCAGCCGACATTGTTTGGCTGATGGGACCTGGAGGAGGCCAACTCTGTGGGACCTCACTGGTCGTAGGAAGGTATGTGGTAGGATGCAGTCCCGGAGGTAACCTGGTCCTGAGCCATGTAGGGCTTTAAAGGTCAAAACTAACACCTTAAATTGCGACCGGAGACTAATAGGCAACCAATGCAGCTGGCGGAGAATAGGTGTTACGTGGGTGTATCTCGGCACATCCACCACAGCTCGCGCAGCTGCATACCAATTGCAGTCTCCGGATGCTCTTTGAGAGTAGGTTATATGATCGCTTGGGCTCAAAATTTGGGATATGCGATAAATCTGAATGAATGGAAGGTTATTTGGAAAATCAATTATAAATTGACACTAGCTGCATCCTATAAAGAGAATATCTATAAAATGGTATACCGTTGGCACCTTTCCCCAGATCGCTTGGCAAAGATGTTTCCATCGCTATCACCTAAATGTTGGAAGTATAAAAAGGAAACAGGGAGCTACTACCACATGTGGTGGTCGTGCCCCAAGGTTCAAGTATTTTGGAAAAAGATTAGATCTTGGTTGGAACAGATTTTAAATGTGAAAATGGAATTAAAACCAGAAATGTTCTTACTGGGGATCTTCCGGAGCAAATTCACTAAAGAAGAAAGATATTTAATTTTGCAAATAACAACCGCAGCTAGACTATTATATGCTCAAAATTGGAAATCTGATATTATTCCTTCATCAAATATGATAATTAGGAAAATTTTAGAATGCTCAGAAATGAGCAAGTTAACGATGGAGATTCATCAAAAAGACAACTCTGATTTCTATGAAACATGGGCAAAATGATATTCCTGGTTACAATCAAATAAAAATCTAAAATTATGGACACAGAAGAAGACTTGATCCGAGAAATCTCTCCTTACCATCTCCTTCATAATAATAAAAATGATTATTATCGATGCACATAATCTGAAAATATAAATATGAAAAATAATGTAAATATGTATAAATACGTTTTGGATTAGTTTGAAGTAAATAGTAAAAGGGATAAAGGTTAAAAGCAACCAATGTAGTAAGATTGATTGCAAAACTGGATTCAGTTACACAAAGGTATAGCTGTTAAAATGAAATGCTGTTTTTTGTGTATTAGTGTTTGTATTTTCTTTTTCTTTTTCCCTTTTTCTCCCTTTTCTTAATGTTTTCTTTTTTCTTTTTTCTCTTTGATGTTGTGTGTTATTATGTATGTTTTTTTAAAGTTTAAAAACCAAATAAAGATATATATATTTTTTAAGGTCAAAACTAACACCTTAAATTGCGACCGGAGACTAATAGGCAACCAATGCAGCTGGCGGAGAATAGGTGTTACGTGGGTGTATCTCGGCACACCCACCACAGCTCGCGCAGCTGCATACCAATTGCAGTCTCCGGATGCTCTTTGAGAGTAGCCCCATGTAGAGTGCGTTATAGTAGTCTAGCCGTGAGGTGACAAGGGCATGAGTGACTGTGAGCAAAGCCTCCCTCTCCAAGTAGGGTCTCAATTGGTGCACAAGACGAACCTGTGCAAAAGCCCCCCTAGCCACAGCTGAAAGATGTTGCTCCAATTTTAGCTGTGGGTCTAGGAGAACACCCAAATTGCGAACCCGTTCTGAGGGAGTCAATTTTTCTCCCCCAAGAACCAAGGAGGGGCAGTCGACATAATCCCTGGGGGGCAATATCCACAGCCACTCAGTCTTGTCAGGGTTGAGTTTGAGTCTATTCACTCCCATCCAGACCCTCACATCGTCCAGGCAGCGGCACATTACATCATCTGCTTCACTGAACTGACACGGGGTGGAGATGTACAACTGGGTATCATCAGCATACTGCTGATACCTCACCCCGTGTCGTCGGATGATCTCACCCAGCGGTTTCATGTAAATGTTAAACAGGATGGGCGAGAGGACCGAGCCCTGCGGCATCCCGCAAATCAGGGACCTAGGGCCCGACCTCTGCCCTCCTGTCAACACCGACTGCGTCCTATCGGAGAGGTAGGAGAAGAACCACCGTAAAATGGTGCCTCCCACTCCCACCTCCCCAAGACGACACAGAAGGATACCATGGTCAATGGTATCGAAAGCCGCTGAGAGATCAAGTAACACCAGGATGGAGGAATTACCTCCATCCCGAGCTCGCCAGAGATCATCCATCAGAGCGACCAAAGCAGTCTCCGTACTGTAGCCGCGCCTGAAACCCGATTGAAAGGGATCCAGATAATCAGTGTCCTCCAATAACCGCAGGAGTTGGAGCGACACCACTTTCTCAACAACTTTACCCACGAAGGGTAAGTTGGAGACTGGACGGAAGTTCTTTAAATCCGCTGGGTCCAGGGAAGGCCTCTTGAGGAGGGGCCTCACCACCGCAGCTTAAGGAAGACAGCTTCCCTGAACAACTGAGTTGCTAACTTAACAACTGCAGTGATTCACTTAACAACTGTGGCAAAAAAGGTCACAAAATGGGGCAAAGCCCACATAACAAATGTCTCATTTAGCAACAGAAATTTTGGGCTCAATTGTGGTTGTACATTGAGAACTACTTCTGCCTTATTTTGCATCTATTGGCACCTCTTTTTTAAAAGTTGCATCTTATTGCTCAGCCATTCGAACCCAGAGCAAGAGAGGTTTGACTGAAAGGACTGCTGATGGATCCAACATGTTGGTTTACCTGTATCCAGAGGTGGGTTCCTGCCGGTTCGGACCGGTTCTATAAAACCGGTAGCGGAAATTTTCCCCCGCTTGCCGAACCAGCAGCGTTGGCCGGCTGGACACCCCTCCGAATCGGCTCTCTTGGTGGCGCCATAGACGCCACCATCTTGTTTCTCGCTTCTTTGCACACGCAGAAACTGTTTTTTGCTTCTGCGCATGCACAAAAACTCGGGTTTTAGCACTGCGCATGCACGCATGTGGCGTGCCCGCGCAGTGCACAATGCACACGCACCCACATGACGTGGGAGGAAGCAAACCAGCAGCAAGGTAAGGCAGAACCCACCCCTGCCTGTATCCCAAATCACCTTTTCCCTCTGTATCCAGACTACTTCACAAACCTATTAATCAGAATCATTTCATTTCATTTTAATACTTTATTTGTTAAGCTTGTCTCATTTTCTTTCAGGAACTCAAGAATTCCCTCTGCTATTTTTATCCCAACAATAACCACCCTGTGAGGTTGTTGGGCTGAGAAACATCGGCTGCGCCAAAGACATGTTACCTAACACAATTAGATCAACGCAAATCCCAATGTAATACTTTAAGATCTTTCCAGAATTAAACAAAACGAAATCAGCAGGCCGAAACAAATGAAAAAGGGCCAGGCCCATCACTTGATGAAATCTGGAAATAAAAACATCTTAAAATGACAGTGAACTGCATTTAAATGAGAAATGAAGTCAAATCTTCTGACCAGCCTCAATTATCAACATGGTAAGATTAAAATGAGCTAAAGGCATACATTACTTAAAGCAACATGTGCAATCCCGCTACCACACACAAACTCTTGGCTGAGGAACAGATTCATCAATGCCATTTTTAGATGTCTTTCTTTGATTTAAAAAAATCTAAGGCAATCAGAATACAACAATGAAATATTGCAAACTTGATTTCTCCGATAAAGCTCACTCTGCCTTCATCCATGAAAATAAAAAAAAACAGGGTGGTATACTGAGAATTTCAGGTGGAGTTAAAGTTCCAGTATTAATGAGATTACTCGATAATGAGGTTTACCATTGCAAACTATTTTGATCTCATGTTGCACAAGAGGAATTATATCCATTTGGAATAAAATGCTATTAGTAAATAACACTTTAGATTTCTGATTCAACAGCTCATACCATCATCTGCTTCCGAGGATTTATAGCAGGTGAAATGGTCAAGATGTGGTGGAATAAAGAATTGAAGAGAAATCAAATCATATGAAAATACTTCATACTGGATTAAATATTAGAACTGTTAGAAGTAAAAGAAAGGAATATGAAGTTGGATCGTTTGATCAAGGTTAAAATAAGATATCCTTTTGCAAAATTCTGGCAACCCTTTATGGACTATTTGCTGATACCAGGACTGAAAAGTTGATGTGTTATGGATTCACTTATACATAACAGATAGAATAAAAAGATATCTATCTGTAAGAGTTATTCAATTTGTTTATATTTGTTGGGATGAAGATTGGAAATCATTCTATATATTTATTATCTTTTCCTTTATTATATGAAGAACGGTTGCAGGAACGGGGTATGTCTAGTTTAATGAAAAGAAGGACTAGGGGAGACATGATAGCAGTGTTCCAATATCTCAGGGGTCAAAGAAGAGGGAGTCAAGCTATTCTCCAAAGCATCTGAGGGTAGAACAAGAAGCAATGGTTGGAAACTAATCAAGGAGAGAAGCAACTTAGAACTAAGGAGAAATTTCCTGACAGTTAGAACAATTAATCAGTGGAACAGCTTGCCTCCAGAAGTTGTGAATGCTCCAACACTGGAAGATTTTAAGAAGATGTTGGATAACCATTAGTCTGAAGTGATGTAGGGTTTCCTGCCTAAGCAGGGGGTTGGACTAGAAGACCTCCAAGGTCCCTTCCAACTCTGTTGTTGTTGTTGTTGTTGTTGTTGTTGTTGTTGTTGTTGTTGTTGTTATATTTTTATTCTTCTTTTTCCTGCACCTTTTATTCTTGTACTCCATTCTCTTCTCTTTATCTAAGTTTACAGTAGTTTCTATTAATTTTTTTCCTATTTGGGATTAAAATTCTTGATAAAAACTATATCCAAAGAAACTGCCAATACATTAGCATTATGAAGTTGGAGTCTATAAACATAACAAGCATAGAAGCACAGGGGAGGTTAACAACTGACCCTCAACCATTGGAGAAACATTTAGGCAAACACACCTTGACAAGAGAAGACACTCGATTACAAATGAACACTGATTGGCTGACAGTTACCTGTGTTGGCCACTTGACCCTTTTAAAAAACCCACATAATAATCAATGTTAATGGTGATGTCATATAGGTGAAAAAGTCCAGTAGGCAGATATCTATTTGTATATTTAATTATATCCCACTTTTGTCATTTTTACAAATAAAACTGTGAAAATACAGTATCCAATACACCTACCTCCTCCTGTTTTCCCCACAACAACAACCCTGTGAGGTGTGTTGGGCTGATAAAGAGTGACTGGTCCAGTCACCCAGTTGAGTTTCATGGCTAAGGCAGGACTAGAACACGCAACCTCCAACTTTCTTTCTTTTTTTAATTGTTTTTATTGATTTTCACATTTAACATATCACAATATTTATAAACAGATCTGCCACCTTTTGTATACATCGCTACTATATTTATACATTTTCTACATTATTTTGACATATTTTCTAGTCCCACATTGTCTCTTCAATTTTGTATTATTAGTCCAGTTGTACCATTTTTCCCAAACGTCGTAGTATTCTGAATTTTTTTGTTCTCTGAGTTCAATTGTTAGTTTGTCCATTTCAGCACAGTCATATATTTTTTTGATTATCATATTTATTTATTTATTTATTTATTTATTTATTTTGTTATTCTTATATGCCGCCCAACTCCCGAAGGACTTAGGGTGGCGTACAACATGGAGAAATACAAGAATAATCAAAAATTACATATAGTTAAAAAAAACAAGTACAAAATTTAAAAACAGTTTTAAAACAACAACATCCATTCAGCACCATACATACTTGGGGCGTGAGCTCGGGTGGATTTAAGCTGTCCCCCCACCTGCAGGAAAAGCCATGTCTTAACGGCTTTTCGGAAGGCCAGCAGAGTGGGGATGGTCCAGGTCTCTGGGGGTAGTTGGTTCCAGAGCACGGGGCCGGCCACAGAGAAGGCTCTCCCCCTAGGGCCCGCCAGCCGGCATTGCTTGGCCGACGGGACCTGGAGGAGGCCAACTCTGTGGGCTCTAACCGGTCGGAGGGAAGTATGAGGCAGAATGCGGTCCCGAAGATATCCTGGTCCTAAGCCATGAAGGGCTTTAAAGATGGTGATCAACACCTTGAATTTGACCCGGAGACCGATGGGCAGCCAATGCAGCTGGCGGAGTATCGTTGTCACGTGGGTGTACCTTGGCACACCGACCACAGCACGCGCAGCCGCATTTTGCACCAGCTGAAGTCTCCGGATACTCTTCAAGGGTAGCCCCATGTAGAGCGCATTGCAGTAGTCCAAACGCGAGGTGACAAGGGCATGAGTGACCGTGAGTAGAGCCTCCTTCTCCAAGTATGGCCGCAGCTGGTGCACCAGGCGAACCTGTGCAAAGGCCCCCCTAGCCACAGCAGAAAGATGGTGGTCCAATTTTAGCTGTGGATCTAGGAGGACCCCCAAGTTGCGGACCTGGTCTGAGGGAGTCAGTTTCGCACCCTCAAAGACCAAGGAGGGATAGTTGTCATGGTCCTTAGGAGGCAATATCCACAGCCACTCAGTCTTGTCGGGATTAAGTCTGAGTCTGTTCCTCCCCATCAAGATCTTAACGTCGTCCAGGCATCGGCACATTACATCCACTGCCTCCCTGAAGTCAGACGGGGTGGTGATGTACAGCTGGGTGTCGTCAGCGTACTGATGGAAACACACCCCATGTCTGCGGATGATCTCACCCAACGGTTTCATGTAGAATATTGTCCATGGGTATATTGGGATTCTTCCAATTTTGTGCGTACACAATTTTGACCACTGTGGTGATGTGTAAGATTAAATATTTGGTGCTTTGGCTGTATTGTCTTTTAAATATTCCTAGTAAAAGAAGTTTCGGAGTGTGTTCTACTGGTATGTCCACTATTTCCTGTAACCAGTGATGTATTTTCATCCAATATTTTTTCACTTTGGGACACAACCACCACATATGACCTCCAACTTTCTAACCTGGTCTCTTAACCACAAGACCAAGTCTGCTGTGCCAATTGTGTTTTTGACTAGGCAGATAACAAAATAAATGCTTGTATTGTGCAGCCCATAGAACGATCACTGACTTTACAAATAATATATATTTCTATTTATTTGAAAGCAGACCCTGCAAACAAGCAAGACCAAAACCAAGACACATTATTTATGTATTTATTTATTTATACAGTACATTCATTTCACTTGCATTCGGAAACAGGATTTGCAGTCTGCACACTCTTTTAAAAAAAAACTAGCATGGAAGAGTTTTGAGACTCTGTTCTGTGAGGTCAAAGGTCAGATGGCTTCACAATTAGGGTCAACTGGACGTAGAGACCAGGGTTATGGGAGAAAACCGCTATCTGATTAGCAAGCAAATTGCTGTAAGAGTTGTCAGTCACATCCAGTGGAGCAAGTAAGACCATGCAAAAATCATTTTTCACTTCATGCATTTGTTCAGATCGCTGGCCATCTACAGATGTCAAAATTCACAGCTGATGACCATTGCTAAAGGTAATCATCATCTAGTTTTGGCATTCTCCCATCCTGTATGGTGTCTTCCATTCAGGATTATCCAAACCCTGTTGGTTGAAAATACCACAATTGGCTACATTTACAGAGTTACACATGCATTTATTTATTTATAAATATATATAGAAATGTCAATAATTTGCTTTGTACAATGTGTAGATGACACAAATGCAACACCCAATCGGATTATTGAATGAACTTGATGGCTGTCTTTACACAACATGCTTCACAGGAACAAATCAGAGGTGGGTTCCTCCCGGTTCACACCGGTTCTATAGAACCGGTAGTAAACCGGTGGTGACGTCATGGAGCCGGTTCTGTCAGTGCCGGTCCATGGACGTCGCCATCTTGTGTGTGTGCGTCAGTGGTGGGTTCCTACCGGTGCGGTCTTGGCTGTCCGTCGCCGCCGAGCCGAAGAAGCTGGCGGCGTTCGCGGCGCGGAGCTTCCCCGCCTGCTTTCCTGAGACGCCGGGACGCCGCCATTTGCGTTCTTTTGCCCTCTGCGCAAGCTTGCGTCCCGGGAAAGCGGGTGGGGGAAGCCCCATGCCGCAAACGCCGCCAGCTTCTTCGGCTCGGCGGTGACGGACAGCCAAGACCGCACCGGTAGGAACCCACCACTGGTGTGCGTGTATGTGTTTGCTATTTTAGAACTGGTTCTTGCTTCTGCGCATGCGCAGAAGCTGAGTTTTTGGCACTGTGCATGTGCCGCCATCTTGTTTTTGGCTCCCCCCCTATTTCTTGCTGTTTTTTGCTTCTGCACATGCGCAGAAGCTGAGTTTTTGGCACTGGACATGCATACGCAAAGTGTGACATGACTGGGTGGCACACAATGCGCACAGCCACACGGCATGGGAGGAAGCGAACTGGCAGTGAGGTAAGTTAGAATCCACCCATGGAAAAAATAAAGACCTAGTGGCTGCATTCAGACAACAGATTAGCCTTGCCGAATGCTAATCTTGGTCAGGTTATTTTGGCGAAGCAAGTTGGTCAGGCTCAATGGATCTGATTAATTCACCATTCACTATATTGCATTAACCCAGGCAGAGAATGGATTAATTCAGAGTCAAGTTCAGTATGTTGTGTGAACTACGGCTGTATGGTGGGCATTCACAGTAAGTAGGTTCTTTACAAAAGAACAGAAATTACAAAACAAGCCAATCTTAAAGACAGCCAAATTTTTATATGCTTTTTATATGTTATATATTCAGTAGCAGCTACTGAATTCCAGGAACTGGTTCAAAAATACAGGTCGACTTACAACAGTTCATCGAGTGACTGTTCAGAATTACAACAGCAATGAAAAACAGTGACTTAAGACTCTTTTTCACACTTATGACCATATCCACACGGTCACGTGATCAAAATTCAGACACTTGGCAACTGACTCATATTTATGACCGTCGATGAGTCCCAGGGTCATGTGATCCCGTTTGTGATCTTATTACAATCAAAATCAATGGGGAAGCTTGATTCACTTAACAACCATGTTACTCACTTAACAACTGCTGTGATTCACTTAACAACTGTGGCAAGAAAGGTCGTAAAATGGGACAAAATTCACTTGACAAATGATTCACTTAGCAACAGAAATTTTGGGCTCAATTGGCATAAATTGAGGAGTACCTGTATACAGTATGTACCTGTCACGGTGTGATTATTGTCTGTTGTATGTATATGCAGGGAGCTGCATCCCTATCTAATATAATGGTACATTCCTGAGCACGTGATTGATATGTTCTTGTACGCATGTGTGCATTCCTGAAACTCCATTCTTTCCTTCTTCTTCTTGCTTCCGACTGAGGAAGTCGTATTTTATAGCAGAGATGTAAACAAATGAAATTTTATTGTTTTTGTACCAAAATAAATATTTGAATTAGACTTTTAAACTCCGGCTTTATTTCTAATGTCTGAATTCCGGGAGGATCTATTTCGCCTCTGTGAGATTTATTCTCACTCCGTCAGTACCAATGTAGAAAATCACAATAAAACCACAATGAAAATACTAAATTATAACTAAGACTAAAACATGGGAAGGAAAGGAGCAGAATATATGGGGGGAAGGTTTAGCAGAGATGGCTAAATTGACTGTTTTGATCAAAGAAAAGAATACTTTTGTTTCTACTTGGAAACCGCTTCTGGTCTTTGTGCTTGTGGTGGGGAAAAATTAAACTTTGATTTTGGGTTTTACTGATTAGATAAATTTGTTGTTATAGAAATGGCTAGTTTAAACTATGATGTAAAAGTAAAAAGTTGAGGTTTGAGGCAGTGGTGAAATCCAATTTGTTTTACTACCGGTTCTGTGAGCGTGGCTTGGTGGGTGTGGTGTGGCTTGGAGGGCATGGCGTGGTGGGCATGGCAGGGGAAAGATACTGCAAAATCTCCATTCCCACCCCACTCCAAGGGAAGGATATTGCAAAATCTCCATTCCCACCCCACTCTGGGGCCAGCCAGAGGTGGTATTTGCCGGTTCTCTGAACTACTCAAAATTTCCGCTACCGGTTCTCCAGAACCTGTCAGAACCTGCTGGATTTCACCCCTGGTTTGAGGTTAATGCCTTATTCTACTCCACCAAAGGGAGGTGAAAGTCAATGCCTTTTTTTCTTTTTTTTCCCCTTCTTTTCTACACTTCTCCCTTCCCTTTTCCTTCCCTTTTGTTTCCTACTATTTGCTTTTGTATTTTCGTATTTTATATTATAAGCTAATAAAAGAAATGCAAACACAGAACATATGAGGGGGAAGCTGTTATTAGTCAATCGGCCACCTCCAATCTTCCTCCATTAAGGCACCAAGCCTTCAGGCTCTTGCGGAAGGTCAGCAGGGTGGAAGCCAAATTTACCTCAGGGGTTAAAATGTTCCCTGGGTCAGGGCCACAGCAGAGAAGGCCCTTCTCCTGGACCCCTCAAGCTAGAATTCCTTGACTGATGGGATCCAAAGCAGGCCTTCTTCTGCTGACATAAGTACAGGAGGCCAACCCCATAGGTGAGACAGTTCCTCAAATAACCTGAACCTTTGGGCTGCAATTAGTTTATACCAAAGGTGCTTTCCTTCAAAAGGCAACTTAGATGCTCTTGTTTGGCTAGAAGACCTTTCGCTTCTCATGACCTGCTTGAACATCTGCAGAAAATTCAGGATGTAGAGCTGAGGTACACCTTTTTAAAAAAAAAAAAAAGTTGTGTTCCAGGGATGTTTTGGTACCCGTACTCCAAAAAGAGGCAAGAGCATATAAGAGCACTAAATAAAAATAAAGAGCAGGGGTGTAACATCCCCGCGGTGCCTCAGAGACAGCAGTTAGCGTCTCTGATTGGTTAAGCGCCAGCCGGTTGCCGTGCAGGAGTCTTCCTGGGTTCCTATTGGTTGACGCGCTTGACAGCTGCATATAAATGAGCTGTCAAGTCGTGGCTGAGGTGATTCTCTTCTGCCGAGTTGTTTCGTTCTAGTGTTGCTGTTCCTTAAATAAAGAGTTTCTCCGCGAGCCTGTCTCATTCCTGTTTGTCCGGCTCCGGATGTAACAGTGTCAAACTCAATTTCATTGAGGGCTGCATCAGGGTTGTTTTTCACCTCGGGGGGATCAGGGTGGGCGTGGCCAGGGTGGGCGTGGCCAGCTCGATGTCACTCGTGTCATGGGTGCCTATGGTGGCCCGAGCGTTCTGCCAGCGAAAACTGGCTCCCGATCTCCATTTTCAGCTGCAACAGCCTCCCGCAACCCTCTGCCAGCTAAAATGGAGCTCGGGAGGGCCGCACGTGCTCCGCACAAGCTCCGTTTTCACTGGCAGAGGCACCGTCGGCACCGTCCTTTGTTGTTTCCAGGGTAGCTCCGTGGGCCAGATCTAAGCACCCCGTGGGCTAAATCCGGCCTCCGGGCCTTGAGTTTGACACCCCTTGGCAAGAGGAAGCCCAAAACCTGACTTGCATTTAAATCTGTCTCATGTAACATCATTAGTTACGTTTCTGGCTGTTTGCTCAAAAAAAAAAGAATAATAGGTTTTCCCTTCAAAGAAAGTTTTCCCTGGGTGGCTTACGCACACTAGACAATCATCATCGGAATCTTGTTAAGACAAAGGAGAGGCTAAAAATACACAGCAGAGAAAGCGAGAAGATGGGAAGGAAATTAATTAAAACGCTCTATGGCGGGCCTGGAAGTTATCAACATATTAACAATGTGAAAACCTGGAATGGATTTGTCTGGCAATGGAAAGATAATGAAGATTGTCCCACTCAGGTGTGTCTGCCTGGAGAAATACATTTCAGAGCCCAGGTAGCCCATGTGAAAGGAGAAGCTCTTAGGGGGCCTGGGAAGATTATCTTCATACAGATAGTTCTTGACTTATGACCACAGTTTCTGTTGCTAAGTGAAACAATTATCAAGTGAATTTTGCCCCATTTTGTGACTTCTCTCACCACAGTTGTTAAGTGAACCACTGCAGTTGTTAAGTCAGTAACATGGTTGCTAAGTGAATCTGGCTTCCCCATGGACTTTGCTTTATCAAAAAGTCGCAAAAGCAGATCCCATGACCCCGGGACACGGCCACCGTCATAAATATGAGTCAATTGCCAAGCAGTTGAATTTTGATCACGTGGCCATGGGGATGCTGCAATGGTCATAAGTGTGAAAAACAGTCCTCCGTCACTTTTTTCAGTGCCGCTGTAACTTCCGTCACTAAATGAATGGCTATAAGTCAAGGACTATCTGCAGTGTGACAGAAATGATTGACGCGAAGCCTTCCATTCCAAACCTGACCGCTTATCTATGCAGTATGCAAAATTATGACTTGAATGGCCATCACAACATCAGCTTTGTCCTTCTGAAGGCTGAAACTGAAATGGACGGTGACCGCCGAAGTCTCCTCTTGGGTGGTCTGCGTGTGAGTCCAGACTACGGCCCGAGTTAATGAGGGAAACTGGATCTGACAGCCTATTCTTAATTGCAGACTAAATTTGTGCTCCGGTAGGCATTCCGTATAATTGGATGATCAGAGCATTTATCTACATGAAGCATGCGGAGAGAGTATGCACAGAAACACAGAAAACTCTGCGGCCAGAACCGACAGGTCCAACTCTACAATTTTACTCATCCAAAACCCACCTTGAGTTTTCAGAGCATTTCCAGAAAGCGTGAACTTTCTGTTGCACGTTGTTCTCTTGGAAAAGGGCGAAAGAGTACTGAATTGGCTTGGTCTAGGTCAGTGCTTCTCAATTATTTTCTGTTACGCGCGCCCCCCCTAGGAAGAAGTAAACATTTCTCGCGCTCCCCCAACGCCCAATTTTTTAATTTTTTTTTCTTTTTTTTTCTTTTTTGTGAAGCAACTCTGCATGTATGTGCTTACAAATAAACTTCACTGGCTGGCCGCCAAATAACATGCTTAATGGATCTCTTTGGTGTCCTCTGGCACCGTTCCTCTTTCTTCCTCTACTTCTGATGAATTCACCTGATCTCAAGACGTGGTCGGATTTAACAATCACTGCTGGATCTCTACCGGTCACCTAGATCTTTCGCTGCTTTCAGGCAGCCCAAAGCAGCTAGCAAGCATACAATGTGGAAACTGGTTTCGTGCGCATTCCCCCCCCCATGCAATTTCACTTTTGGGCATGCTCAGTAGCAGGATTCAGCCCAAAACACAGCTGAGGAGCTAATCAGCTGTGCTTCGGGTGAAATAATAACCTGGGGCAGGAGGGAGGGCTCTTTTTCAAGCCGCGGAAGAGGATTCTTTCCTTCAAAAATTCCCCCAAAAAGATGGCGGCACCCACGGACCACACGCGCCCCCTGGCATCACTTCGAACCCCCCCAAGGGGGTGCGCCCCACTATTTGAGAAACACTAGTCTAGGTCAGGGGTGGGCAAACTATGGCTCTTTGAGGACCTGTGGACTTCAACTCCCAGAATTCCTGAGCCAGCCATGATCTTTCTAGAATCAAGATCACGCGAAGTGTTAATACCACTTTGTAATGCCTTGGTAAGGCCATACTTGGAATACTGCATCCAGTTTTGGTCGCCATGATGTAAAAAGGATGTTGAGACTCTAGAAAGAGTGCAGAGAAGAGCAACAAAGATGATTAGGGTACTGGAGGCTAAAACATATGAAGAACGGTTGCAGGAACTGGGTATGTCTAGTTTAATGAAAAGAAGGATCAGGGGAGACATGATAGCAGTGCTCCAATATCTCAGGGGTTGCCACAAAGAAGAGGGAGTCAAACTATTCTCCAAAGCACCTGAAGGTAGAACAAGAAGTAATGGGTAGAAACTAAACAAGGAGAGAAGCAACTTAGAACTAAGGAGAAATTTCCTGACAGTTAGAACAATCCGTGGAACAGCTTGCCTCCAGAAGTTGTGAATGCTCCAGCACTGGAAGTTTTTAAGAAGATGTTGGATAACCATTTGTCTGAAGTAGTGTAGGGTTTCCTGCCTAAGCAGGGGGTTGGACTAGAAGACCTCCAAGGTCCTTTCCAACTCTGTTATTCTATTCTATTCTGTTCTGTTCTGTTCTGTTCTGTTCTGTTCTGTTCTGTTCTATTCTATTCTATTCTATTCTATTCTATTCTATTCTATTCTATTCTATTCTATTCTATTCTATTCAGTTTTAGCTTGTGCGTTGAGTACCAATGAGCTTCAAAGTAGTTGGGTACCAAGGTACCACTGTATCAGCTTTGGAGCTGCTTGTCTACACCAGTTCATAGAAAGCCCATACATGCAAGCAGTTCTTGACTTACAATCACAATTGGGATCAGAATTCCTGTTGCTAAGCAAGGTGGTCATTGAACCATGCCTGATTTTATGACCCTTTTTTTGCAAGGGTTGTAAGTGAATCACTGCAATTGTTGTGTACTTAATTTCCCGCGTTGGCTTCGCTTGTCGGAATGCATCTGGAAAAGTCACCAATGATGATCACATGATCCTGGGATGCTGCAACCATTGTAAAAAAAATGCTGGTTGCCAAGCACCTGAATTTTGATCATGTAACTGTGGGGATGCTACGATAGTTACAAGCGCGAGCCCCAGTTGCAAGTCACTTTCTTCAGTGCCACTGTAACTTTGAACGGTCACTAAAGGAATGATTGTAAGTCAAGGACTACCTGTACAAGATCCAATCTGGGTCGGTCAGTGGGACTAGAGGTTTTACTCTTCCAAGCTTTCGGACTCACGCTGAAGCCCATCCTCGGGGAATTTCTCCCTAATGAAATATGTGCTTGGGGCTGTTCTATGAGTCATATTTATGTGGTGCCTTCCTATTGGTTGATTGGTGTTTTGATGGCTGGAGATTGACTAACAAGGGGCCCATTTCCCAGGCTTCAATTATTTCCCTGGCTATTTTTGTACCTGCTCGTCCAACAAACTTAGTAGCTGCGAAATTGAATGTATGTCCTTATTCGTTGCAATGTGAGGCTACCAACGAGTTCGGGTCTTCTCATATGACCGCTCATATTGTGTTCTTGCAGTCCGGTGCTTAGCTTCCTCCCCGTCTGTCCTACATAATCACAGGGTCAATCCATGGAGGGGATGCTTACCTGTACACACCATATAAATGTTGCCTTGCCTCCGGACCAAAAGACCTCAACCCACTAGACGAGCCTTACATAATCTTTGAATCCCAATTAAAACTCCAGAAGTAATTTTCTTTGCCTCTGCCTCATTTTAATTATCCTGCAATAACGCGAGGCATTCATATTCCCTTCCCCAAGCGGTGGCATCTGCTGCTGCTCCTTATTATGCTGCCGAAACCTAATATTAGTAACCGCATGTACGGAGAGGATCTGGACCATGAATGAATAATGAGGCACTTGTCAAGCAAGCCATGTGAGTTCGCTCTCCCCATTGGCAGCTGTCCGGCCAGACTGCGGGTTGCTCATCCCTGCACAGGAATGAAATCGCTCGTTCCACCAAATAATCAGAAAACAAAGAGGTTCTGATTCAGCCCTTCCCTCCCAACAGCCATCAGCCAAAATTAACGAACAAAGACCCACTGAATGGGGGAATTCACCCTCTAAAGTTGCAGAGTGCTCAGTCGGTAGCTCAGCCTCGGGGAAGAGGGGGGGACTCCCACGGCCACGCCCACAATTCGTAGTGTGGACCACAGAATTTTCCATTCCTGCCCATTCATAATTTTCCTCTGGCGAGGCAGTCCGTAAACAGAAGCCTCACGTTGTTTGCGGTAGCTTTTATTTATTTATTATTAGTGAGATGTATATACCGCCTCATAGTGCAAGCACTCTCTAAGCGGTTTACACCAGTGGTGGGTTCCTATCAATGCGGTCCACTCTATAGCACCGGTAGAGGCCTGCTGGTGACATCATAGTACCGGTGCGGTCAGTTGCCGGTGCCTGGGCACCGCCATTTTTTTTTTTTTAATTTAAAAAAAATTTCTTCTGCGCATGCCCAGAAGCCGAGCTTCTAGCACTGCGCATGCGCTGCCTTCTTACCCCACAGTGAGTCCAAGCAGGGGAGGATGGCTGAGGGAGCGCGTGAGACGCTGAAAGAACGGGTGGCAGGAGCTATCTCCATTCCCCTCCCTTCAGCAGTCCGTGAAGCCACAAATGCACGGTGAAGATCCTAGGCATTTTCGCACATTTGAGGCTTCTCGAGCTGCTGAGGGGAGGGGGAACGGACGGCAGGAGCCTAGGATCATCGAATGGGGAGAAGCATTCAGGCCGGATGGAGCCTCCTAGAAGAACCTCTGCCGCGGTCTTGCTGCTCCCGCTGCAGGGAGCTGCGTTGCGGGTGGGCAATGCCCCCCGCTTCTCCAGCTGCTGCCAAGCTCCCGAGGCCCACGCCCACCCGGTCACATGGCTGGCAAGCCACACCCACAAAATAAGCCATGCCCACAGAGTGGTAGTAAAAATATTAGGAACCCGCCCCTGGTTTACACCATTAAGCAATGTATATATTTACATTGCCCCCAACAATCTGGGTCCTCATTTTACCTACCTCGGAAGGATGGAAGGATGAGTCAACTCTGAGCCTGGTGAGATTTGAACAGCTGAACTCAAATGATCACAGTCAGCTAAAGTAGCCTGCAGTACTGCTCTCTAACCACTGCGCCACCTCGGCTCTTCTTTATAATCACACAACACAAGTGTTACAAGGGTCTTTATATATTATACAAGCTGAGTATAATCTGTGGGGAGAAGATCAATGGCCCTCATTCTTGTCCCAGACTTTGGTTGGGGAGAGAACCAGCCACCATCGCAAGCCAAGGGTGGCTTCTCTTGCCTTCAGTAGAAAGAGGGGATGTAATTCACTAATCTGGTTACCACAATACACAAAAAGATGTTCAGATGCTAGAAAGAGTGCAGAGAAGAGTGACAAAGATGATTAGGGGATTGGATGAAGAATTGAGGGAACTATTTCTAATCCAACAAAGAGAAGGACTAGGGGTGACATGATAACTCTCTTCCAATACAGAGGAGAGGGGGGTTGACCTATTCTCCAAAATACCTGAGGATAGGACAAGAAGTAACAGGTGGAAGACAGCAGCGGGTTGCTCTGTTACCGGTGCCGGTGCGCTGCGCATGCATCTCCACACTTTGGGTGAGGGGACCGCTCGCTACGCACGCGCGCCCCCTTGCGCAATTTTGCTTCTGAGCATGCGCGGAAGCAAAATTGCACCAAAATCTTGCAAGGGGATGTGCGCGCGCATGAGATTTCGGCATGATTTTGCTTCCGCGCATGCGCAGAAGCAAAACCTCACCGAAATCTCTCTCGTGTGCGCATCCCCTCGTGAGATTTCGGTGCAATTTTGCTTCCGCGCATGCGCAGAAGCAAAATCGACCCAAAATCACCAGGGGAAAATGGTGACGCGCGCGGTGGACTGGCAGAGAGAGCTCCGGAGAGGTCGCGCGCAAATTGCGCAATTGGCCGCTCCCTACCAGAGCTGCGCACCGGGCAGCTCTGGCAGGAACCCACCTCTGGTGGAAGACCATTAAAGGGAGATCCAACCTAAATCTAAGAAGACATTTCCTGTCAGTGAGAACAATCAATCAGTGGAATGACTTGCCTCCAGGATTTGTGGGTGCTCCACCACTGGAGGGTTTCAAGAAGAGACTGTACATCTATTTGTCCAGATTGGTATAAAGTCTCCTGCTAGAGCAAGGGGTTGGACTAGAACAGTGGTGTCAAACTCAAGGGCCAGGGGCTGGATCCGGCCTGCAGGGTGCTTAGATCTGGCCCATGGGGCCACCCTGGAAACATTGAAGGACCGACCTACTGTCAAGGTGTGAATATTGCCAGTTGTGTGTATATGCAAGGTGATGCACCCCTATCTAATATGATGGCACATTCCAATACAAGCAGAACATGTGATATGATGTTCATGTACGCATGTCTACATTCCTAAACCACCATTACTCACTTCTTCTACTTGTCTTGACCTGAACGGTCGCATTTTCTTAGCAAAGATGTAATTATTCAGGATTTATTGTTTTTGTACTGAAATAAATATTTTCTATTAGACATTTAATCTCAGTTTTATTTTAACTGTCTAAATTCCAAGTAAAGATCTATATCGCCTCTATGAGATTTTATTCTCACCCCAACACCTACGGTGCTTTTGCCAGTGAAAACGGAGCTTGGGAGGGCAGCAGGCGACCCTCTCGAGCTCTGTTTTCACTGGCAGAGGGTTGCAGAAGAGCTGAAGTGGTGCAGTGGTTAAATGCTGCGACTGCAGGCTGACTGCTAGTTCAGCAGTTCAGCTGTTCAAATCTCACTAGGCTCAAGGTTGACTCAGCCTTCCATCCTTCCGAGGTGGGTAAAATGAGGACCCAGATTGTTGGGGGCAATATGCTGAACTCTGTAAACCGCTTAGAGAGGGCTGTAAAGCACTATGAAGCGGTATATAAGTAAAGTGCTATTGCTATTGCTATTGCAGGAGGCCGTCGCAAGCGAAAACAGAGCTCGGGAGCCCATTTTCACTGGCAGAGCACTCGGGCCAGCACAGGCGCCCATGACACAAGTGACGTTGAGCTGGCCATGCCAACCCCAAGGTCAAACACAACCCTGATATGGCCCTCAATGAAATCGAGTTTGACACTCCTGGACTAGAAGATTCAAAGTTCCCTTCCAACACGATTAATCTATGTTCTAATCTGTTGAAGTGAAGTCACCAGCCTTGATTCGGGACCATGAGACAGAGG
The DNA here is from genome assembly GCA_023053685.1 of Diadophis punctatus similis. NCBI lineage: Eukaryota > Metazoa > Chordata > Lepidosauria > Squamata > Dipsadidae > Diadophis > Diadophis punctatus. The sequence goes on from JALIGW010000005.1 coordinate 72,535,867, forward strand.
AAGCCAACTGCTTCCATCTGTTTAATTTTCCTGAACTAGGATTCCAATTGTAAGGAGTCTTGCTTTAGAGGAGCTGTTTTTTCTCCAAATTTGAATGGCACAGGCTGAAGCTGCACCGACAGTTCTAGGGGTCTCCATGGTGACCCTTGTAACACTTGTGCTGTGCGCCCATCTCATTCACACTTGCAGAAGGGGCATACTGCAGATCAGGGGTGGATTCGAGATGGCACAGTGGTTAAAATGCAGCACTGCAGTTCAGCAGTTCAGCTGTTCAAATCTCACCAGGCTCAAGGTTGACTCAGCCTTCCATCCTTCCGAGGTCGGTAAAATGAGGACCCAGATTGTTGGGGGCAATATAAATATACATTGCTTACTGGTGTAAACCGCTTAGAGAGTGCTTGCACTGTGAGGCGGTATATAAATCTCACAAATAAATAAACGCCACACAGGAATGCAGGGATTCTTGGCAAGTTCAAACACAACACTCCAGGAACTCAGAGTTTGTTCCCTACAAATGCCCCCTCCACACAGCGTCTCCTTAAGTCTCATTCCCCAGGTGTGTCTGGTGAAGCTGGGCGGGGCACTCTCCTTGTGTGTGGCCTCTTCCGCCTGAGCTGATCCCGCCTCCTCTGCACTCTCCAAGCTCTTGAATCAGAAGGAGGTGGTTCATGCTCCTCGGCTGAGCTCTGCTCCTGCCTACCTGCAGGTCTTGCTAATTCCAAACAGCCTGGACTGGACTGACTCTGCCCTTCCCCAGTTTCCTCCAAGGCCAACGGAGCTGCCCTCTCACTCGCTGTCAGTTCTTGTTCCAGCTCACCTTCCGCTGCAGAGTCAGACTCCGCCATGACACTGTTCTATGTTCTCTCAGTTATCTGATGCCTTCAGGTACTGATGTAATTGTCCTTCACCAGAGACACATACTCTGAGCTTGTTTTAAATCTGCTTTTATTGCTAAGAGTTATCAACAGCCCAAGGCTCAAGGAGAAATGTTCTTTGTTCTCTCTGCAAACAGCGTCAGAAGCTAAAACCAGCAAGGCACACGGGCGGATGAGAAATATAGGAATATTGGAACAAGAACATTCATGTCTGTCTTTCTCATGTCTGACTTTTCTCCTAGTTGCCTCTGTATGTTCATACAAACCTTGGGCTGCCTGGGGAGGGTGGGGGAGCAGAGGCGAGTCTCTGTGCCAACTGTGCAGCTGAAAAACGTGGGAAGTCTAATTCGATCTGTAACTATTTTTCAAACCAGCAGCCATTGCAAGCAAAGGGAGGCTGTAGAAATGGCAGACGTAAGAGGTTACAAGTCATCAAGGCTGCTTCCATGTAAACTCTGGACGCTTTGGATTAATCAAGGGATGTTCGTGGCTGGGGAACTCTGTGAGTTGAAGTCCCCAGGTCTTAAAGTGGCTGAGGTTGGACACCTCTGGATTAGAGCAATGTTTTTCACTTTGGCTACTTTAAAGTCTGGGGAATTCTGGGAGTTGAAGTCCACAAGTCACCAAGCCTGGATAGCCTTGCATTAATCCAGTGTTTCTCAAACACCTGGGGGGCACGGAGTGATGCTAGGGGGTGCGTGTGACCCCAGGGAACATGCATGGTCCCTCTCGATCTAGTCCCCCAGACGGGGAGTGTTTTCCCAGTTGCATGCTGCTCCGAGCCCGGAAGAGAAGGTGGCCAGGTGGGGCAGAGCGGCTGCGTGGGTTCTTCTTGTTCTCGGCGGGTGCCACGGTAGCCATGAATGACGTGGCAAACCTGCTGCTGGACAAGGAGGAGCATCCTCTGCAGCTGGGCGAAAGCTTTGAACGGCACCCTAAAGCCTCCTTCCACACCATTTGCTGTGAGTGCCGGCAGAGGCGGCACTTATGGGCCAGGCTGGCGACCCCAAAGCATCGGCTTGATTAAGCTGGCCTGGCCCCATGTCAAAAGAGGGCCCTAACCACGGTAGCCTATGCCTGCCTAACCGAAAACAGGCTCCACTGAGTTCAGTGTGACTTACTCCCAGGTAAGTGGGTAGAGCAGCCTTCCCCAGCCAATAGTTTGCTTGCAGCTTATAATAAGTAAAATAATAAATATTAACACTAAAATTCCACTGGGGCCCAGATCGGAGAATTGGGGGGGCGCGAAATGTTTACTTCTTCCTGGGGGGGGGGGGTGGCATAACAGAAAATAATTGAGAAACACTGCATTAATCCATTGTGCATTAATCCATTGTGTAATCCATTGTGTTGCTGCAATGGCTCTACCGGAAGCTGCCCTTGAAAAATCACCAGAAAATCCAACTGATCCAGAATGCAGCAGCGTGCACAGAAATAGGGGCTTCAAGGTTTGCCTATGTAACACCTTTGTTGCATGAGGGGCAACACTGACTTCTAATTTCTTTCCAGGTGCAATTCAAGATGCTGGTCATCACCTTTAAAGCTCTATAGGATGTAGGGCTAGGCTATCTGCCATCTGTCTTTCCCTAAGGACATCTACCCACCCTACCAAGTCAGATAGGGTGGACATGCTTCTAGTCTCTTCCCTTAAATAATGCCACCTTATGGGAGCTAGGAAACGTACCTTTTCCGTGGCAGCGCCTGCCCTATGGAACGCTCTGCCTCCTTAAATTCTGCAGGCATCTACCCTCCTAGTCTACTGTATAACATTAAAAACCTGGGTTTTCTCATTGGGAGAAGATTAGATGATGGCACGTTGACATGGTTGGCACCAGGTTTTTGATGCCTTGAACGTTTTTATGTTTTAATTGGTTGTGGTTTATAGTTTTTAAAATGATTTTATGTGCCTTTTATATGCTCTTCATTGGGAAATGCCCACCCAGAGTTGGCTGAAAGAAAGATGGCTGTATAAATGTTTCAAATAAATAATGGCAGCTTCATGAGCATCACCATGGTTGTCCAATCTCTTCTTAAAAACCTCCAGTGGTGGAGCACCCACAACTTCTGAAGGCAAGTCGTTCCACTGATTAATTGTTTTTACTTTCAGGAAATTTCTCCTTAATTCTAGTTGCTTTTATTCTCCTTATGTACACTGAGAGCATATGCACCAAAGACGAATTCCTTGTGTATCCAATCAGATTTGGCCAACAAAGAATTCTATTCTATTCTATTCTCTCCTTGATTTGTTTCCATCCATTGCTTCTTGCACCTGCCTTCAGGTGCTTTGGAGAATAGGTTGACCACCTCTTCTTTTTTGCAGCCCCTTAGATATTGGAAGACTGCTATCATGTCATGTCACCTTTTGTCCTTCTTTTCATTAAACTAGATATACCCAATTCCTTCCACCATTCTTCATATGTTTTAGCCTCCAGTCCCCTAATCATCTTTGTTCCTCTTCTCTGCACTTTTACTAGAATCTCAATATCTTTTTTATATCGTGGCAATCAAAAGCTGATGCAATATTCCAAGTGCGGTCTTACCAAGGCATTATAAAGTGGTATTAACACTTTATGTGATCTTGATTCTTCATGTGATCTTGATGCAGCTGCGCAAGCCGTGGTGGGTGTGTCCAGGTACACCCACGTAACACCTGTCCTCCACCAGCTGCATTGGCTGCCCATTAGTCTCCGGATCCAATTTAAGGTGTTGGTTTTGACCTTTAAAGCCCTACATGGCTCAGGGCCAGGCTACCTTCGGGACCGCATCCTGCCGCATACCTCCCTACGACCGGTTAGGTCCCACAGAGTTGGTCTCCTCCAGGTCCCGTCGACCAAACAATGTCGGTTGGCGGAGCCTAGGGGGAGAGCCTTCTCTGTGGGAGTCCCCTCCCTGTGGAACCAACTCCCTCTGGAGATCAGGGCCATCCCCACCCTGCTGGCCTTCCGTAAAGCAATAAAAACTTGGCTCTTCCGGCAGGCAGGGTGAAAGTGAGACCGAGTAGATTATTCCGGGGTCTCCCCCCCTTAGTTATGAATGTTGGAGATCCTTTTTTTAATTTTTATATCTTTTTAATTGTTATGTTTTTTTATTGTAATGGATTTGACATGCTGTGAGCCGCCCAGAGTCCCCCGGGAGTTGGGCGGCATACAAATCTATTAAATTAAATTAAATTAAATTAAATTCTATCCCTCAATTCTATTAATGAGGTTTCCCAAATCTTTGATTAACAGAGGAGGAAGGTATAAGGAGAGCTGGAAGATTACAAAGGCTGGGGAGGGAAATTCAGTTACTTAATGTTGTGATGCAGGAAATAACTTTGCTCCATGCACCTGCACAGTGTCAAAGGGGAGGGGGAGGAGGAAGGGACCCATCAACCGGCCTTGCTCAAGCCATCAATCTGGTACCTAAGTGCCTAGTCTGAAAGCAAAGATGAAATGGAAGACGAAAATTGCACCTTTGCAGATGAGGAGTCAACTGTCTGCGGGCCCCTTTCTGAAACCTCATCTTTCGGCTAAGGTTTCACGTGCATTTTCATGTTTTGGTCACGTGACCGCCGCTCACTCATTTAATTGGTCCCTGGGTTTACAGACTAGGTAATGATGTAACCAGAGTGTGTGGGAACCATTTTTCTCAGTCATTTATTAGGCTTGCGGGCTAATTCTCCTTGCTTTACCTGGTTCTCCTGCTGGTCTATCACGAAATTTGAACTCCCTTAAGGACATAATGAGACCAACTATATCCAAGCTGGGCTCGGTCAGATGAAAACGTGGGGCGGAGGGAGAGAAAAGGGGAAGAGGGAGAACAACAGAGAGATGAAGAACCGAGGGTATGCATATGGAACTGTGCAAAGATACCATCCCGAGTAGGTAGATCGTGGTGGTGATGCTGAAATTGGTGGAGAGAGAGGGGGGAGGGAGGGAGGGAGGGAGGGAGAGAGAGAGAGAGAGAGAGAGAGAGAGAGAGAGAGAGAGAGAGAGAGAGAGAGAGAGAGAGAGAGAGAGAGAGAGAGAGAGAGAGGATACATGATACAGACAGATATACTGATAGATTTTAGAGATTGATAGATAGATGATACATGATACATGATAGACAGACAGATGGATAGATTGACAGACAGACAGACAGAAACAGACAAACAGACAGACATAGACAGATAGACAGACAGACAGATAGATAATAGGACAGATAATAGATAGGTAGGTAGATAGGTAGGTAGATAGAAAGATAGAAAGATAGCTTGATAGATGATAGATAGATAGATAGATAGATAGATAGATAGATAGATAGATAGATAGATAGATAGATAGATAGATAGGTAGATAGGTAGGTAGGTAGGTAGGTAGGTAGGTAGGTAGGTAGGTAGGTAGATAGATAGATAGATAGATAGATAGATAGATAGATAGATAGATAGATAGATAGATAGATAGATAGATAGATAGATAGATAGATAGATAGATAGATGATAGGTAGGTAGGTAGGTAGGTAGGTAGGTAGGTAGGTAGGTAGGTAGGTAGATAGATAGATAGATAGATAGATAGATAGATAGATAGATAGATAGATAGATAGATAGATAGATAATACATGATAGATAAACAGAAAGACAGACAGATGGGTAGACAGATAGATAGATGGACAGATGGACAGACAAATGCAGAGGAGGAGAGGGAGGAGGAGGCATATTTTCCCCTTTGGCAGAAAAGTGGAAGCCGGATCAGGATTAGGCATCTTGAACTGACCCAGTTCCTGACATGGATTCCTTCGGAGCACTGGTGGGTTGCTACCGGTTTGCCCCGATTCGGGCGAACCAGTAGCGGCGGCGGCGGGAGGCTCCGCCCACCCGCCCGGACGTCATCACAGACGATCTGTGCATGCGCAGAAGGTTCTGCACATGCGCAGAAGCGCCACATGTGAGCAAAACAAGCGCGCGCACGTTCACAGTTCCGAACCGGTAGCGAAGGTAAGTGAAACCCATTACTGCTTCGGAGGGGAAAGAGAGGAAAATCTTCCTCCTTCTCTCTGCCTGACTGCATTTCTCACCTTCCCTCCCTCCCCTTGCTCCTATTAAAACCCGGTAAGAGTTATTTAAAATACTTGTCATTAACTTGGGTGAGACATTCAAATATTATGAAGCGCAACCCATTCAGCGCAAGGAGTCAATAATTATCCGCCGGGTTCATCAAACTAATCTGGGGAAGTGCAGTATTGACTGCTGACAATTACTGCAGCCATTAATGAAAAATTGTCTCACAAGCTGGCAGCAAACGTAGCCTTCTTAGACTTCAGAATAAATTGGGGAGAAGAGAGGAGATGAAGAGACGGGTGTGGAACCTCGGCGTTCTGGGTTTCAACTGAAAGGACTCACCGGAGTTGCTTAGAACTTAGAACTAGAACTTAGAATAACTTTATTGTCACTTTGAATGTACTCTAATTGGCATACGTTGAAATGAAATTTTGTTGCATACAGCTCTCAAAGGGTCCCCACTTCCAATATGCCCTACATAAACATGACTAACTAACTAACAAACAAATAAATAAACAAACAAACAAACAAACAAACAAACAAACACACACACACACACACACACACACACACACATACATACATACATACTAAATAAATACAAAATTTTGCATATGCCCACATCTATTACATGTCACAGAGAAACAGAGTCCCATGGGAGTTGGGCGGCCTATAAGAACCATTAATAAAATAAACAAAATAAATAAACAACACAGTCTGGATCAGATTGCTTCAACTTATGTAGGATTATTTGCTTTGACATTAGAGGCTTTGCGCACCCGGGGGCCGTACAAAGAAGCTCCTCTTAACTTAAACTTTATAGAGATAATGTCATAATTTTATACTAAAAATTATAAAGTGATGGTTTTCCTCCATTCTGCTCCACGTTTAAGGCTCCTTGATCTTAGTTTTAAAAATCCAGACCACCACTAAAGGTAAAGGTTCCCCCGCACATGTGTGCTAGTCGTTTCCGGCTCTAGGGGACGGTGCTCATCTCCGTTTCTAAGCCAAAGAGCCAGCGCTGTCCAAAGATGTCACCATGGTCATGTGGCCGGCATGACTAAACACCAAAGGTACAAGGAACGCTGTTACCTTCCCATCAAAGGTGGTCCCTAATTTTCTACTTGTATTTTTTTATGTGCTTTCGAACTGCTAGATTGGCAGAAGCTGGGACAAGTAACAGGAGCTCATTCCGTTACGGGGCGCTAGGGATTCGAACCACTGAACTGCCAACCTTTCAACAAGCTCAGTGTCTTAGCCACTGAGCCACTGCATCCCTAGAAGACCACTAGAGGGCAGTAAATATCAAATAGATCTAGTTCTCGACTTACAACCGGTCACTTAATGATCAGTCAAAGTTACGACCAGCCCCCACACACGCACAATATGATCAAAGTTAGGTCAAACTTTCTGGGGCCATGGGATGCCTTTAAAATCTTTATTTTCCAAAGAACTCGGAAGGAACCATTCTGAGATGCTTTCTTCCCTCCCATTTCTGCTGTGGGCTGAAATATTTCTTACCCAACTGTTTCCTTGGCTGAGACTCTTCCTTCTCCTGTCTCCCAAGGTTATTCTCACAGCCCATTTAAACAACCAGAATAAAAGAATAAAAGAGTTGGAAGGGATCCTGGAGGTCTTCTAGTCCAACCCCTGCTCAAGCAGGAAACCCTATACCATGTCGGACAAATGGTTGTCCAATCTCTTCTTAAAAGCTTCCAGTGTTGGAGCATTCTGAACTTCTGGAGGCAAGTTGTTCCACTGGTTAATTGTTTTCAGTCAGGAAATTTCTCTTTAGTTCTAGGTTGGTTCTCTCTTTGATTAGTTTCCATCCATTCTTCTTGTCCTGCCCTCAGGTGCTTTGGAAAATAGCTTGACCCCCTCTTCTTTGTGGCAGCCCCTCAGATATTGGAAGACTGCTATCATGTCACCCCTAGTCCTTCTTTCAGTGGGAGTGACAGACTCCACAGTATGTCCCTTTAAACTACATTTGGCTTGAACTATCTCCAATTGTGCAGGCCTGTCCTAAGTATATTTAAGAAACCAGGTGGAAGATTTAAGAAAAAGGGTGCCTTGAATCATATGTTGGAGGAATCATCAGTAAAAGCAAAGTCCTTCTAAAGAAGTGGGTGTACTAGTGGTTTATATTTCATATGCAAATAAGGGTCTTAAAAGATAAAAGCCAACAGAAGCAATAGACACATAGGCAACGCTTGCATATGCACAATGTAGCTAATCCAGTCTGCAAACATTATAACAAAAGTCTTTTGTTTTTTTAAAAAAAATCTCTTTTCTTTGTTTCTTCTTCTTCTTTTTTTCCCTAAGTAGCTATGATACTTAACAAATATGCAACGGATCTGCTGCTTGACATCTATTTCAACTCCTTGGGAGCCATATCAAACATTAATGGGGAATGAGTGTTAGAAGCGGTGTCAACATGGCAAGCTATCCTTGCCACAGAGGTATGCTCGCATTTCCATATGTTATGGAGGTAAGAGGAGAGGACAAGTGGCAGGTGGGGGTAAGAGGGAGAGAGAGAGACACTTGGGAAGGATAGTTTTCTCTTCGATCCAGGCTAGAGTTGACTAGGATCATGTACTACCAGGCGGGGTTGAAGGCCACAGGGGAACTTGCATCTGGTGTGAACAACAGCCAGTGTTTCGTCCTTCTGTTAGCATGTTCGGCTTCAATTACCAGAAGTCACATAAACACAAGCAGCCATTTCTTAGTTCAGGTAACATTTCTGTGTGCAGTGGAGGTCAGGTAAAAGGTAAGGAGGCCCTCAAGTCAAGGGGACTGACTTCTAGATGACATGGATGTGTCCAACAGCAATACATTCTGCCACGGTATTCTTCTGGGGTGCTCCTTTGACTTCCCAAACCAGCCTTCAGGGTGGGATTTCTTGGTTGTCTTCTACTCTACTTTGAGCCCTGTTTAGATTTAGATTTATTATTAGAGTTGGAAGGGACCTTGTAGGTCATCTAGTCCAACCCCCTGCTCAAGCAGGAGTTCCTACATCATTTGAGACAGATGGCAGTCCAGTCTCCCCTTGAAAGTCACAAGTGTTGGGGCTCTCACAACCTCCGCTGGCAAGCTGTTCCACTGGTTGATCGCTCTCACCATCAGAAAGTTTCTCCTCACTTCCAAGTTGAATCTCTCCTTGGTCAGCTTCCATCCATTATTCCTTGTTTGGCTTTCTGGTGCCATAGAGAACAGCCTGACCCCCTCCTCTCTGTGGCATCCCCATAAATATTGGAACACTGCTATCATGTCACCCCTGGTCCTTCTCTTTGCTAGACTGGCCAAGCTCAGTTCCTGCAACCGCTCTTTGTATGTTTTATTTTCCAGACCCTTTATCATCCTGGTTGCTCTCTTCTGCACTTTCTCTAGAGTTTCAATGTCTTTTTTGTAGTGTGGTGACCAAAACTGGATGCAGTACTCTAGGTGTGGTCTGACCAAGGCTTTATAGAGTGGTACTAGTACCTCTCTGGTCCTTGATTGTATCCCTCTATTTATGCAGCTAAGGACTGCGTTGGCCTTTTTGGCTGCTGCTGCACACTGCGGGCTCATATTTAGTTGGCTGTCTGTTTAGATTGTCACCACCTGATGTTTTTGGGGTGAGGGCTTTGAATGCAACAGGGACAGAAATTAACAGAACATGGACATTCCATCTTCCAAGGTAGCATATTTGCAAATGTGAGAAGGTACAAGTGATAAGATCGTGGGAAAACTACATAAGCTACTTCGGTCTACTGGTTACAGCACCAGGCTAGAAACCAGGAAACTGTGAGTTCAAGTCCTGCATTAGCCATGAAAGGCAGTTGGGTGACTTGAACTAATCACCAGGAGTCTGTGAGTTCTAATAGTCCTGCCTTAGCCATGAAAGCTAGCTGGGTGATTTTGGGCCAGTCACTCTCTCTCTCAGCCCAACCTATCTCACAGAATTTGTGGGGGGAAATAGGAAGAGGAAGATATGTTGGATATGTTCGCTGCCTTGAAATATTTATAAAAATAATAAAGGTAGGATGAAACAAATAAAGAAAACCCTTCTGTTTCCATCTCGCAAGGTATGGATTGCCTCTGCATTTCTTCCCCAGCAACGTGTAACTCTTCCTGTCTTCTCTCTTTAGCAAGGGAAAACAGGCCCACGAGACACAGAAGGCATACACTAGGTCAGTGGTGGCAAACCTATGGCACACGTGCCAGAGGTGGCATGCAGAGCCCTCTCTGTGGGCATGTGTGCCATCACCCCGGCATGTGCACATGCCTCCCGCTGGCCAGCTGGTCTTCGGGTCTCTGTCGCGCATGCGTGGGGCGCCTGCGTATGCGCAGGGGTGCACCCATGCGCCCATGCTTTGCAGTTTGGCGGGGCATGGGAACATGCATGGGGTGCGCACACATGCATGGGGGTGCACGCACATGCACCCATGCCTTGTAGTTTGGGCACATGTATGCACTTTGGCCACTTGGTGCCCAAAAGGTTCTCCATCACTGCACTAAGTTCTGCATAGCATTATTAGGTATTCATAGAACAGGGGTCTCAAAACTTGGTAATTTTAAGACTTCAACTGGATTCCAACTCCCAGAATTCCTCAGCCAGAGGAATGGATCCCTGGCATAGAAGATACCTTATTTTGCTGTTACCGCTTTAAACAGAAGCCACAAGAGACCATGAAGCTTGGCAATTGTGATATGTCCCAATTTTCCTTATAAAGGCAGCTATTGCCATTTATGGGGGGGGGGACAGCAACTTGGGGACCAACCCATTTTAATTCAGATCCCTTTTTCTGCACCTGACAATCTGATTCCTGATTCTCCCCCACCGCTTCCTAGACCTGCTTTTAAATAACACAAATACATTTTATGCAGCTACGTATCTACCGTATCGTCTAATGCTGACCTCTGTGTAGGCGTGAAAAAGGCCACTTCTCCATTCCTGAGTAACCAGGAAAAAATTTGAAAATAAAGCGATCAAGGCTTCAAATGTCCTTGGTTGTTCTGATGTTAATGGAATATTTACAGCTGGATTTCAGCAAGGTTCAAGGCCAGGGGTGCGTTCTAACTTATCTCAGCGCCGGTTCTCTTCCTTCCACGTGGCCGTGCCACGCGTGTGCCTGCGCAATGCCAAAAACCAAGCTTCTGCCCATGCGCAGAAGCGAAAAACAAAAACGAGAGAGTCATTTTCGGAGCGTGGCCAGCCGGTGATTATCCCTGGTTCGGCGAGCGGGGGGAAATCCCCGCTACCGGTTCTATAGAACCGGTCCAAACCGGGAGCAACCCACCTCTGTTCAAGGCAGCCTCAAGGGAGATACCGTAGAACCTGTGGACCTTTGTTGTATATTAGCAGCAGCGTCTACAGGTTGTGGTCAAAAAAGTCAAGATGGTGGCCATGATGCAGCAGTCAAAATTCTGCCTGAAATGCACCAGGAACAACAGATGTAGCTTCAATCGCACCTTGACCATTATCTTGAGTTTTGGGGCCATACAGGTAGTCCTCAATTTATCACCACAGTTGAGAGCAGAATTTTAGTTTCTAAGCAAGGCAACACACCCAATTTTATGACTTTTTTGCCATTGTTGTTAAGTGAATCACTGCAGTTAAGTGAATCATGTGGTCATTAAGCAAATCAGACTTTCCCCATTGATTTTGCTTGCTGGGAAGGTGACAAATACAGGTAGTCCTTGACTTATCACCACAACTGAGCCCAAAATTTATGTTGCTAAGTGAAAAATGTGTTAGTGACAAAGTTGCAATGGCACTGAAAAAAAACGGGGACCGTTTTTTACACTTACGACCGTTGCAACATCCCCATGGCCACATGATCAAAATTCAGACGCTTGGCATCCGGTTCATATTTATGACGGTTGCAGTGTCCCAAGATCATGTGATCCCTTTTTGGGACCTTCTGAAAGCAAGGTCAATAGGGGAAGCCAGACTCACTTAACAACCTTATTACTCACTTAACAACTGCAGGGATTCACTTAACTGCAGAAAGAAAGGTGCAGTTGGCAAGAAAGGTGGTTAAAATGGGGCAAAACTCACTTAACGGCTGTTCTGCTTAGCAACATAAATTTGGCCTCAATCTTAGTCATATGTCGAGGACTATTTGTACTTCTATAGTTGTAAGTGTGAGGACAAAGTCACTTTTTTCAGTGCTGTTGTAACTTTGAAACTGTCACTAAATAAATGATTGTAAATCACGGATGACCGGTAGTTGAACAAAAAGTGTGACAGCGCACAGCACTAACATCTTTGAATCCTCGCTCGCTTTGACATGCTCTTTAGGATGGAAATTTGGCTGCCTGACACAATACCTCCGTCTCTGTGTGTGTGTGTGTCAAATCTTTGTCTCAGGACTGCATTTTCACATCAGTTCTCACAAGCCAGCTGGATTAAATACCTTATTCCACCAGACTTGAAATACTGGGATTAGACAATTTACAACTACGTCGCCTTCGATCTGATCTAAATGTAGTTCATAAAATCATATACCAAAATGTCCTTCCTGTCAATGACTACTTCAGCTTCAACCGCAACAATACACGAGCACGTAATAGATTCAAACTTAATGTAAACCGCTCCAAACTCGACTGCAGAAAATACGACTTCAGCAACAGAGTGATCAATGCCTGGAATGCACTACCTGACTCTGTGGTTTCTTCCCCAAACCCCCAAAACTTTAACCTTAGACTGTCTACAGTCGACCTCACCCCATTCCTAAGAGGTCTGTAAGGGGCGTGCATAAGCGCACCACTGTGCCTACCATCCCTGTCTTACTGTCCTATTGTCCTCATTTATCTGTACTTCTTTGCTTATGTTATGTTTATGCAAACACCTACTATCTTGTACATGTTTGACAAACAAATAAATAAAATTAAATAAATAAATAAGTAAGCAAGCAAGTAAGTAAGTAAGTAAGTAAATAAATAAACAAACAAACAAACAAACAAACAAACAAACAAATAAATAAATAAATAGAAAGGGTGTCTTGCAAACCCCAGCAATGTGCAGTGGCAGCCAAAAAAGCCAATGCAATCCTGAGTTGCATTAACAGAGGTATACAATCTAAAACTAGGGAGGTACTAATACCACTCTAGAAAGCCTTAGTTAGACCACAACTAGAGTACTGCATCCAGTTCTGGTCACCACACTATAAAAAAGACATCGAAGCTCTAGAGAAAGTGCAGAGGAGAGCAACAAAGATAATAAGGGGACTGGAAACTAAAGCATACGAAGAGCGGTTGCAGGAACTGAGCTTGGCCAGTCTGGCGAAGAGAAGGACCAGGGGTGACATGATAACAGTGTTCCAATACTTGCGGGGGCTGCCACAGAGAGGAGGGGATTAGGCTGTTTTCCAAAGCACCAGAAGGCCAGACAAGGAATAATGGATGGAAACTGACCAAAGAGAGATTCAACCTGGAAATAAGGAGAAACTTTCTGACAGTGAGAGCAATCAACCAGTGGAACAGCTTGCCTGCGGAGGTTGTGAGAGCTCCAACACTTGAGACTTTCAAAAGGAGATTGGACTGCCATTTATTCGAAATGGTGTAGGGACTCCTGCTTGAGCGGTGGGTTGGACTAGATGAACTACAAGGTCCCTTCCAACTCTAACAATAATCTAATCTAATCTAACATGGTTTTACAAGGTGCGTTGAATGGAGTTCTTTCACAATTGCATTTGTTAAAAAACTAACCACAAGGAAATGCAGTTTTCTACTGAAACACTGGCTTTTAAAGAAGAAGAAGAAGAAGAAGAAGAAGAAGAAGAAGAAGAAGAAGAAGAAGAAGAAGAAGAAGAAGAAGAAGAAGAAGAAGAAAAAGAAAAAGAAAAAGAAAAAGAAAAAGAAAAAGAAAAAGAAAAAGAAAAAGAAGAAGAAGAAAAAGAAAAAGAAAAAGAAAAAGAAAAAGAAAAAGAAAAAGAAAAAGAAAAAGAAAAAGAAAAAGAAAAAGAAAAAGAAAAAGAAAAAGAAAAAGAAAAAGAAAAAGAAAAAGAAAAAGAAAAAGAAAAAGAAAAAGAAAAAACTTGTGGGTGTACGCGGCAAATCTTGGCAAGCAGATGTTGATTCCAGGTGTTCTTTCCAAAAACAATCAGGAAGAAAAGGACGGGCTGAGGGTTGGTGGTAGTGAGGAAATATATATCCAGGCCTTTTGTTGTCAAAGGTGGATAAAATCGTCAAGCGAGGGCGGGGGAAGGGGGAAGCGAATGAAAAAGCGAAGTCGAAAAGTGAAGCAGAGAAGAAAGCCTCCTTTTTGAGCAGAAGACGCGCTAGAGTGCAAGCAACTGTACCAATTGTTAAAAGTCAACACTGGTTGATTTTGGGCAGCTTTTCAAAAGACGGAAATCTTCAGTGTGTACAAGCCCTTTGCAAGGTGGGAGGTTTCGGGTGGGGTTTTCCCACCAGGAGCCAAGATTTGACTCATGGCTCTTCATGCGTGGCGTGCGACAAGAGTTTGAAGAGCTCTCGAAATGGGCTCACTTTAGATCCCCAGTCAAGGTTGTGTCTAGGAATTAACTCTGTGCTGTCCTAACATAGAACATAGAATCATAGAGTTGGAAGGGAGCTTGGATGGTCTTCTGGTCGAACCCCCTGCTTGAGCAGGAGATCTTATACCATTTCAGATAAATGATTGTCCAGTCTCTTTTTGAAAGCCTCCAGTGATGGAGCACCCACAATGCAGCACTGCAGTTCAGCAGTTCAGCTGTTTAAATCTCACCGGCTCAAGGTTGACTCAGCCTTCCATCCTTCCAAGGTTGGTAAAATGAGGACAATAGCACTTAGCACTTAGACTTATATACCGCTTCATAGTGCTTTACAGCCCTCTCTAAGCAGTTTACAGAATTCAGCATATTTCCCCCAACAATCTGGGTCCTCATTTTACCGACCTCAGAAGGATGGAAGGCTGAGTCAACCTTGAGCCGGTGAGATTTGAACAGCTGAACTGCTGAACTAGCAGTAGCCTGCAGTGCTGCATTTAACCACTGCACCATCTCGGCTCTTAGATTGTTGGGGGACCCAGATTGTTGGGGGCAAGATGCTGAACTCTGTAAACCGCTTAGAGAGGGCTGTAAAGCACTATGAAGCGGTATATAAGTCTAAGTCTAAGTGCTAACTTCTGAAGGCGAGTTGTGTCATTGGTCGATTGCTCTCACCATTAGGAAATTTCTCCTTCGTTCTAGGTTGCTTCTCTCCTTGGTTAGTTTCCATCCATTGTTCCTCTTCTTGCCTTTTGGTGCTTTGAAAAAGAGTTTGACACACACACACACACACACACACACACACACACACACACACACACACACGTCTTTGTAGGAGCCTCTCAAACTGGAAGACTGCTATCATGTCTCTCCTACTCCTTCTTTTCATTAGACTAGACATACCAAATTCCTGCAACTGTTCTTCGTATGTTTTAGCCTCCAGTCTCCTAATCATTTTTGTTGCTCTTCTCTACACTCTTTCCAGAGTCTCAACATCTTTTCTATATTGTGGTGACCAGAACTGGATGCAATAAGTGTGGTCTCACTAAGGCTCTGTAAAGCGGTAGTAAGACCACCCTTGGAACAATGCATCCAGTTCTGGTCACCACAATATAAAAAAAGATGTTGAGACTCTGGATTGTTTCAGAATAACAGAGTTGAAAAGGACTTTGGAAGTCTTCTGGTCCAACCCAGGAGGCCCTATACCATTCTGGACAAATGATTGTGCAATGTCTTCTTAAAAACTTCCAAAGTTAGAGCACCCACAATTTCTGGAGTCAAACCATTCCACTGGTTAATTATTCTCACTGTCAGGAAATTTCTCCTTAGTTCTAGGTTGGTTCTCATTCATTGGTCCTTGTTCTGCCTTCTGGTACTTTGGAAAATAGGTTGACCCTCTCTTCTTTGTGGCAGCCCCTTAGGTATTGAAATATTGCTATCATATCACCCCTAGTCAGTGGTGGGTTCCTACCACTGCGGTCCACTCTATAGCATCGGTAGCTGCCCGCTGGTGACGTCACAGTACCAGTGCGGTCGGTTGCCGGTGCCTGGGCACCGCCATTTTTTTTAAAAAAAAATTTTTTAATGTTTTTTAAAATTTTCTTCCGTGCATGCCCAGAAGCCGAGCTTCTGGCATTGCGCATGTGCTGCCTTCCTACCCCATAGTGAATCCAAGCAAGGGAGGATGGCTGAGGGAGCACGTGAGACGCTGAAAGAATGGGTGGCAGGAGCTATCTCCATTCCCCTCCCTTCAGCAGTCCGAGAAGCCATGAACGCGCAGTGTTGATCCTAGGCATTTTCGCACATTTGAGGCTTCTCGAGCTGCTGAGCGGAGGGGGAATGGGCAGCAGGACCTATCTCAGTTCTCCTCCCTTCAGCAGTCCGAAAAGCCATGCCCACCCGGTCACATGTCCAGCAAGCCACACCCACCCGGTCACATGGCTGGCAAGCCACACCAATAAAATAAGCCACACCCACAGAGTGGTAGTAAAAAAAATTAGGAACCCACCCCTGCCCCTAGTCCTTCTTTTCATTAGGCTAGACCAGGGGTCAGCAACCCGCGGCTCTGGAGCCACATGTGGCTCTTTCATCCTTCTGCTGCAGTTCCCTGTCACTCAAAATAGGCGTCACAACTGCCAATGTGTGACACCTACTGGCACACGATTTATTGAGCTTTTCGACCCCCGGTAGGCCAACCATGGATGAATCCAAGAAAAGAAAAGTTTCAGAAGAAAACAGAATCTTTAATTCAACTATATATGCTAGTTTTGTGGCCACTCAAGAAATAGTCAGGCACAGGAAGGGTTTTGTGGCTCCCGATGTTTTCTTTTCTGTGGGAAACGGGCCCAAATGGCTCTTTCAGTGTTTAAGGTTGCTGACCCTTGGGCTAGACATACCCAATTCTTGCCACCGTTCTTCATATATTTTAGTCTCCAGTCCCCTCATCATCTTTGTTGCTCTTCTCTGCACTCTTTCTAGTGTCTCAACATCTTTTTTGTATCATGGCAACTAAAACTGGATGCAGTATTCCAAGGGTGGTCTTACCAAGGCATTATAAAATGGTACTAACCAAATGCCAGTTCCCACTCTGGTCCTTCAGCTTGGACCAGCACTCTGCAATTCAGTTTTAAATGCCCTGTACACAAGTCGGGTGAGAAGTTACAGTAATTCCTCTGAATTTCTTGGAGCAGGACATAAATTATAGGTAGTCCTCGGCTAACAACTATTCCTTGACCATTCAAAATTACAATGGCACTGAAGAAACTGACTAATTACCGATTCTGTTGGAATATTCATGAGCTGGAAGAATCATGTGGTAACTCAGTCAGTCAATGAGAGTAAAGTGCTACTGAGCATGTGCAAAGAATTAAGCTAGGAGCTGGATGTGTTCTCCAGTCTCAGTGTGTATCTCTATGTGTAAAGTCTTCATCGTGCTATGATGTCTGGGAGAAGTATGCTTTCTACTTGCTGTAAAGAAGAATGTATGGTACTGTAAATATTTTGATATGATTATAAAGAAGTTATTTAATTCAGCTAAAGGCAGTCAACTGTGTGAGCTTCTGATTTATTCTTCAACGGAGAATTAAAATTCTCTGAAAGATTCTCACACTTATGACCATTGCAGCATCCCCACAGTCATGTGATCCTTCTTTAGGTGCTTGGCAACTGGCATGTATTTACAAGTCCCAGGCCCCTGGGATTGTCTCTAGGCCACAGCCCAGCTGCTGTGGCCTAGAGGTAGAGCTCTTACCTCACAATCAGGAGGTTGTGAGTTCAATCCTAGATAGAGGCAGATGTAAGGTCTCCTGCTTGGGAAGGGGGGTGGACTAGATGACCTGCAAGGTCCCTTCCAACTCTGTTAAATATCAAATATCATTTGCAACCTTCCTGGGAAGCTTCTGATAAGCAAAGTCAATGTGGGAAGCCAAATTCACCTAAAGACAATATCCACTTCACTGTGCTGATTCGCTTAACAACCCTGACAAAAAAGGTTGTAAAATGGGATACGACTCATTTAACAATCGCTTTTCTTAGCAATGGAAATTTGAGGTCATAAGCCGAGGACTAACTATAATGTACATGCATCTCCAGTGTTCAGAATTCTGCTATTTTAAAAAAAAATTAGAGAAATGTAAGGATTATTAAGGGGGAAATTCACACGACAATATGTCTATTCAAACCCCAAAGCCACCATTGCAGGGAGATGCAAGGAAGAATGTGTAAAAAGAAAAAAGAAAACAAGAAAAAAAACAAGAAAAAATATATATGATTTCATGCTAATTTTCTTTTTTGCTGAATTTGCAAACAGATGTGAAAATGGGAATGAATCAACCTTGTATACTATTATGACTGTTCAAGCAATTTTGCAGAGAAAGACATGAAATCAGATGGTTATGAGATATTGTTATTCTGTAATGCCATATCTATAGATGTCTTTGACACGTTTTTATATACCTTTTATTTTTATAATGAGTTTATAGTCAACCAGGCATTGAGTGCTTTTTAAAGCCTGTGTTTTTATGTTTCCATATATTTGGACAAAATGGCCATTAGCGTTAGTGAAGGGTTATGAAACTAATAATAGTTCTTATATATCGCCAGGTTTCCTATTCTGTAAGAGTAGCAACCATCCATTAATATTCTGAAAAATCAACCCGACTAAAAGCATAGATTATTCAGATATTTTACAATGAGAAGAATGTAGAATTGCTTCTGTGAACAAAAGCCATTTTAAAATCTTAATTCAAGTTAAATTAATTAGGTAAATATTAGGCATACACACACATGAGGAGGGATGTTAAAAATTAAATGATAAATCAACTTTAAATATTTCTGATTTAGTGACCAAAATTAAGGATATATATTTTTTATTTGTTTATTTATCAAACCTGTATGCAGCCCATCTCACCGAAGGTGACTCTAGGCGGCTTACATTGAATAAATTAATCATTCCTTTAAGCTTCTGACAGCAGTTAAAACAACTTTCACCCTGGAAAAATATTTACTCCTAGAAATGCCATCAGTGGAGAGAGAATTATTTGTCAAGTTTAGATTTGAACTTTTAGATACTAACGTTAAATTCGGCCGGTATCGGAAAATCCCGTATGATGAAAGAACATGTATATGTGGGGCAAATGTTGTCTAGGATACGGCGCATATAATATTTGAATGTAGGATGTATGAGAAAGTAAGAAAACAATGCCTGTCCCCAATTATAAATAAATTTTCCCACTGGAATGTAAGGCATAAATTAACATTTCTATTGAAGGCAGACTCTCCTCCCCTGGTAAGGGCTATCACTCGCTATCTTAATAGGATGACAGCAATACAAGCCAGCTAAATTGAAAATAATTTCATTGATTGCAAGAAAGATGAGCTGAGTTAGAGATGAGATATTTTATTTGGGTTATCTAGTTTTAGAAATTTAGTTATTGAATTTTGATATCGTTGAATTTTGATGTCATGTACCATATATATTTTTGTACGGTTGTTTCTGTACCTGTTTGTTCTATTTTTCTTTTTTTGAAAAGTCCTTCGGGCTATTCAATAAATGTACTGTACATTGAATAAATTGAACTGAATAAAACACAGAATAATGCATTGAAACAGTAAAAATCTTAAATTTAAAAATACAATTAAAATACAAGCAGGATAGAGTGGGGTGGACAAAGAGTGCAGAGAGAAACTGGGTTATTTCTAGCCAGGGGTCTTGTGGACTTCAACTCCCAGAATTCCTCAGCCGGCCATGCCGGTTGGGGAATTCCGGGAGTTGAAATCTAAAAGTTTCCACGTCTTAAAGTCTTAAAGTAAAGCCCTACCCTACTCCATTAACCACCTTCAATGTGCCACACACCCATTAGAGCTACAGGCTAGTTGGCACAGCCACGTCTTCAAGGCCTTTGCGGGATTTCTAACCATCCCTTCAAGGCCTTTCAGAAGGCCCAAAAGCCAAAATATCATCTGAACTCCCTTGTGTTGCTACTGTTGTTGTTATTATTTTCATTTATAAATCATCCAATCCTGAAGGACTCCGTGAAGTTTACAATAAATTCGCTATGTGCAAAGTAGTCCTCAACTTATGACAAGTGGCTTAGCAACCATTCATACAACAACAGGCCTCTACTTGGGGGTTACTTGTGATCAAGATTCAAAGTTCTGGTGGCCAGGCCTTTTCCGCATTATTCATGTGACTGTACTTCGGGTGCTTAGCAACCGGACCGCATTTACAGCCATTTTATTGGCGTGATAGAGAAGTATCGCACCAATAATTATTTTAAATTCTGCAGGATTTGTAATCATCCCTTGAAATGAAATTGACAAATTAATTCAGTGTATTGAATGAAATGACAACGGTTCAGCCATTTGATTGACTTTAACCCATGTATACATATAATTTTATTAAATCAATGGTTTGAATTGGTTCAGTTTGATGCCTCTAATAGACTCTTCATAAACCAATCAACTCATTCTATTAGATCAGCAATTTGAATCAGAACTAAGAGGATTTAACGGAATAACAGAGTTAGAAGGGACCTTGGAGGTCTTCTAATCTAGGCCAAGCAGGAAACCTTATACCATTTCAGACAAATGGTTGTCCAGTTTCTACTTAAAAACCTCCTTCTGAAGGCAAGCTGTTCCACTAGTTAATTGTTCTCACTGTCAGGAAATTTCTCCTTAATTCTGGTTTGGATCCCTCCTTGATTAGTTTCCATCCATTGCTTCTTGTCCTGCTCTCAGATGCTTTGGAGAATAGTTTGACTCTCTCTTCTCTGTGACAGACAAATATAAATATATACATTGCTTACTGGTGTAAACCGCTTGGAGAGTGCTTGCATTGTGAGGCGGCATATAAGTTTCACAGATAGATAGATAGATAGATAGATAGATAGATAGATAGATAGATAGATAGATAGATAGATAGATAGATAGATAGATAGATAGATAGATAGATAGATAGATAGATAGATAAATAAACTTCAAACGGTCACTAAATAAACTGTTCTAAGTTGAGGGCTTCCTGTACCGCTATTTGCTCTGATCTACAAGCCAAAGTTTCGAAGGTGAAGCTGGGATTATGCAACTGATGAGAGACCCAAAGGGACAATAGAAGAAGGAGCGCACACACCTGCCAGTTCTACAGGAAGGGGCGTGAGGACATATACGCTAATCTACACAAGCTTTCTATTCCTGTTCTCATTATCTTTGCCTTGTAGATCAAAGAGCCTTTTTTAAAAAAAAAAATCTGTGACATGACAGGGCGTTGTTCATTCCTGGTGCCACCTCAAAGCCCTGGCATAGACTCAGAAAACTCTTCCCAGCCTACGACCACAGAGTCTGAAGAAATTGCTCTTCCCATATGTAGCTACCAACCCATACCCTAAGGTCATCTTCGGAGGTTCTGCTGAGGGATGGTGAGGGATTACTTGTACTAGGAGGAGACAATGGAATGCCCTCCCTGGAGAAACCCACCTGGCACCGACTTTCAAATTCTTCCAGCTTTGGGGCAAAGAAATGTTTATCCTCCCAGGCCTTTGTAAGAGACAGTATGGCGGCCGAGAAAAGAACAGCATGAAGAATAGATCTCATTTTGACAGTCTCTTTGGATTTGGAGAGTAACTAGAACAATGATGTTTGTGGGGAGGGAGGGAGGACAACGCACAGTTCGTGTGTTCACCTTATTGCATCTCTTCATTCAGGTGCTAGGTCTTTAATTGGCTTCTTTGTATATGGTGGGAATCCAGACATTGGTGTATATAAGCCCATACTGTACTGTAGGAGAGCCTGAATAGGTAGGTGCTCTCCAATTAGAGGAAAGGTTTCATTATCTTCTAAGGGGAGCAACAACATCACACGAGGCCATCTTTAATGAGGAGCAAAACAACAGAGTCAAGATGGCAGTTGCACACACACAAAATTATGAGGGTGTAGCAGTCTTTTTATTTTATTTATTTATTAGTGAGATTTATATAATATAAGAGCTGAAGTGGTGCAGTGGTTAAATGCTGCGACTGCAGGCTGACTGCTAGTTCAGCAGTTCAGCTGTTCAAATCTTACTAGGCTCAAGGTTGACTCAGCCTTCCATCCTTCCGAGGTGGATAAAATGAGGACCCAGATTGTTGGGGGCAATATGCTGAACCCTATAAACCGCTTAGAGAGGGCTGTAAAAGCACTATGAAGCGGTATATAAGTAAAGTGCTATTGCTATTGCTATTGCTATACTGCCTCCCAGTGCAAGCACTCTCTAAGCGGTTTACACCAGTAAGCAATGTATATTTATATTGCCCCCAACAACCTGGGTCCTCATTTTACCTACCTCGGAAGGATGGAAGGCTGAGTCAACCTTGAGCCGGTGGGATTTGAACCGCTGACCTGCGGATCACAGTCAGCTAAAGTGGCCTGCAGTACTGCACTCTAACCGCTGCGCCACCTCGGCTCATGGTCTTCTTGACTTTGGTGGCCCCACCTTGTGGACAACCCTACGTATACCTACACAGAGACAGAGAGAGATGTTTTTTTGCTCTTGTTCACAACTGATAGTTTCCCCACAACCAGGAGTGGGCTGCTGGGGGTTCGCAGGGGTTCGGGAGAACCTCTTGCTAAGATTCTGTGCAGTTCGGAGAACCGCCAAATCCCACTCCTGGCTGGCCCTGCCCACCCCGCCCTGCCCTTCCCAGGAGTCTCCAAGTGCCCCATTTTGGATGCCAGGTAAGTGCAGGGCATGCGCGGAGGCTTGGGGAGGATGAAAAATGGGCCTACCGGAAGTTCAGGAAGGCCGGAAACAGGCCTGTTTCCAGCCTCCAGAGGGCCTCCGGAGCCTGGGAAGGTCATTTTCGCCCTCCCGGAGGCTCAAGGAAAGCCTTCAGAGCCTGGGAGGGCAAAGACACTTCCCCCCCCCCGGTGGTGCAGGAGGCCGACTAGGCCATGCCCACCATGGCCACGCCCACCCAGCAACTGGGCAGAGAACCCCTTGCTAAAATTTTTGAAGCCCACCCCTGCCCACAACATGTTTCCTCTGCTAGATCTAGTGGAATGAATTGATATAACCAGGAGAGGGAGTCCTTAAAATTGTAATATATACAGCTGTCCTCGACTTAAGACCACAATTGAGTCCAACATTTCTGTTGCTAAGCAAAACATTTAATGAAAATATGTCCCATTTTACAAGCTTTCCTGCTCCAGTTGTTAAGTGAATTGCATGCCGTTGTTCAGTTAGTAACACCACTGTTAAGTGACTCTGGCTTCCCCATTGATCATGTGATCAAAATTTGGCCGCTTGGCAACGGACTCGTATTTATGACGGTTGCAGTGTCCCAGGGTCATGTGAACACCTTTTGAGATCTTCTGACCAGCAAAGTCAAGGGGGAAGCCAGTGAACAACCATGGTAATTTAACAACTGCAGCGGTTCACTTAATAGCTGCGGCAAGAACGGTTGTAAAATGGGACAAAACTCACTTAACCACTGACCCACTTAGCAACAGAAAGGTTGGACTCAGTTGTGGTTGTAAGTCAAGGACTATCTGTACAGTGCACACTCCTCCCTCAAATCTGGACCCTTTTAGTTTTATGAAAAATAGCTTGAGCAAATAACTCCTTATATCGAAAGATAGATGCCAACACTTCCCATTGCAAAAGTTGTTTTACATTTATAAATATATCCAAGCCATTTTGCAATAGAGATCTTTGTGTGACCAAGCTAAATAAATGACACCAAGATCAGGGGTGGGTTCCACTTACCTTCGACACCGGTTTGCATCGTGACGTTTCCCGCACGCACACGCATTCCCCCCCATGCAATTTCACTTCCGTGCATGCTCAGAATGTGGATTCAGCCCGAAACACAGCTGAGGAGCTGATCAGCTGTGCTTCGGGCGAAGAAATAAAGGTGAGTATTAACCCGGGGGCGGATGGGAGGGCTCTTTTTCAAGGCGCGGAAGAAGAGAAGCCATCCAAACATGGAAAAATTCACCAAAAATTCACCCCAAAAGATGGTGGCGCCCACAGACCGGCACTGACTGAACCGGATCCATGACGCCATCATTGTGTCACCAGCGGGTCGCTAACAGTTCGGGCGATCTGGTCCGAACCGGGAGGAACCCACCCCTGACCAAGATTAAATTCTTAAGTATATCTCAGTGTGTTTGTACAATTGAAATTGATCAAACTGTCTTACATGTTCTGGCATTGTCTGTTTCCTTCTCCAAAGGTTTCACACGTCAATGAAAGCAATACACACGCACAAACACACACACCCCAATGTTGTATTAGATACTGTGACAATTCTTTATGGAGATTTGGATAAAGTTTGGATCACTGTAAGCAAAATCGGAACCCATAAAAAAAGCTTCCCTTTCCTAAATTATTTTGTAGCGTGCAGTGTCCCCCCCCCAAAAAAAGCAACATTCCTGATGGCCCAGTTGCCTCTTCTGAACCCTGGAGAAAGGAGAGAGAGGGGGGGAGGGGGAGAGGGAGAGAGGGAGAGGGAGAGGGAGAGAGAGAGAGAGGGAGAGAGGGAGAAAGGGAGAGGGAGAGGGAGAGGGAGAGAAAGAGGGAGAGAGGGAGAGGGAGAGGGAGAGGGAGAGAGAGAGAGAGAGAGAGAGATTACCAAGAAACCTGTTGCACTCAATGGGGATGTGGTAAACAACATGGGGGCACTTTGGCTACTGTCTAATTTCATGTGCAAACAGATGAAACGGAGCCCTTTCTCCGAAGGAGGCATTCAGTTGTTGGTGGAAAGCTCACACGGTGATTAGAATTGGGTCATGGAAGATGTCATTAATTATAGGTGACTGGTTTTCTCCTCCGAGGACAGCTCGGAGCACCACCACCCCCCACCATCCTCACCCCTTCCTCCCCCCCACCATCCCAGCTCATCTTAGAGCGTTGTTGAACCTTTTCCTTCATTCATCTCAACTTGAGTTGATGGGAACGGCTTTTATTCCACCTCTAGGAGAGGTAATGAAATACTCCTGTTGTTCCCGGTTCTTGGCTGAGCCGGTGCACACAACAGAAAGAAGGAGGGCGAGAAGCCCAAGGGCCCTGATTAATGGCTACTAATTAGCAATGTTAATGACCAGGTGTCCAAGAGCATGGCTCGCTCTTCGCAGCATGGGGCCCGATTCTCAATGGTGACCCTTCGCCTGAGCTGCCAATAATGCATCTCGGCTCCCTCATTACACCCAGGGGAGAAGCAGGGAGGCCGAAAGCTTAAGAAGGAGAGATCTCTTTCTTTGGCTCTAGTGAATCTTCCATTAATTAAAGGTCAGCATTTGGGGGCCCTCTCACGTTCCCCCCCTCCTCTGTCACCACTTTCTTTCTGCCCCGAAAGAGCTTAGAGGTGAAGATGCGGAAGGAGAGTTGGGAGAATGAAGAAAAAAAAACGCCAGTTTGAAGACTTCTTTGTATAGGGGAGTCCCTCTGTTTCCCCACACACACACACACACACACACACACACACACTCCCTCTCCATCCGCCGGTCCCTCTAAAAAGCAGGAGCTGATACCCTCCCCCCACCCAAAAGATTTTGAATGTTCTTGTTCCCATTTTTTTTTTTTTTGTCGGCAGGGTAGGCTAACTAACTTGCCTATGATTGCACAACGTGCTTGCAAACTCTTGGAGCAAGGGGTAATTTTGAAGTTGATAACATTTGCGAAAGAAAGCTTTGAAAAGTAAAGCGTTAATCGCGCACTAAAAACAAAACTAAGAAGTTTCATTTCCAAATATATTTCATTCTTTATACCGTTTCCATCTTCCCTTAAAATATGAACAGAATCCACAGTGGTCTGAATATCAGTGACTCCAAGTTAATCAAATTAGCAAACTTCCTCAAACCCGAAATAAGTTACCCAGACCTAATCCACATATCAAAAGATAAGGTCTGCAAACACAAATAGAGTTCATTAAATTAAGTCTCTCAACAGAATATATATATATACACACAAACACACACACACGCTCCTCAGCACGTAGACACTTCCACGCCCTGGACAAAGCTCCCCCTATAAAGGTTTGCCACTGTACCCCATTTCTCTGCAGCCTGCCCCTGAAAGCAAACTGTTATCCTTTTAGGAATAAATATTTCTTCTTTCCTTACAGCTATGTGGATCTCATTTTTATTTATTCTTGTGCAACCCTGGCTTGAGTTGGAACCTCAAATTCTTCTGACAACGCCCGCCTCCCAAAAAAACCCCATCTAACCAAGCCAAATCCAGTGATTTGGGGAGCATCATCCCCAGTTTTAAAAGCACATGATTATCTGATGGTTTAATCAAGCCCAGGTAAATTAAAGGGGAAATCAAATGCCCTTTCTTTACAAATACATTTTTCAGTTTTGGATGTTTCCTCTTGTTTTAAAATGAGACATGGTGGGCTAATTCTGCACACAACTTCTTTGCTTTTAATTCTATGCATGGCTGATTAGTTTTGCTGATGTGGCACGGAGTCCTTGGGGTTGTCCAAAATCTTAGACTATTGCAGGAGCTGTTTTTGCCTTTCCCTTTTTTACGTCTCATTCAGGCTAAACAATGCTGACTTCATGCACCCCATCTGGACAGGGGTGGGCTGCTACGGGTTCGGGAGAACCCGTAGCTAACGTTATGGCCGGTTCGGAAAACCTCAAAATCCCTTTCTTCTGAATCTCCTTAAGTATATAATGAAGTTGCAGGGTGAAATGGAGATTTTAGGCAGCAATTTGTTTTCTTTTTTCATCAACAGGAATAAAATAGCTATCAGCAAAGGCCCAGTAGAAAATAAGGTAAAGATAAGATAAAGGTTCCCCTCGCACATATGTGCTAGTCATTCCCAACTCTAGTTAGCGGTGCTCATCTCCGTTTCAAAGCCGAAGAGCCAGCGCTGTCCGAAGACGTCTCCGTGGTCATGTGGCCGGCATGACTAAATGCCAAAGGTGCACGGAGCGCTGTTACCTTCCCACCAAAGGTGGTCCCTATTTTTCTACTTGCATTTTTTACGTGCTTTCAAACTGCTAGGTTGGCAGAAGCTGGGAGAAGTAACGGGGGCTCACCCCATTACGCGGCACTACGGATTCGAACTGCTGAACTGCCAACCTTTCGATTAACAAACTCAGCGTCTTAGCCACTGAGCCACCGCGTCCCTCAGTAGAAAATAGCACAAGTTTAAAAAAAAGATTATTATGAAGTCTTTCTCCTCTTCTTCATCCTCTGCCAGTTGATTTCAACCTGTAGCCAATTCCATCAGATTCTAACTTGTAATTGCAAGGGAGAGAGGGGGGGGAGGGAGGGAGGGAGGGAGGGAGGGAGGGAGAGAGAGAGAGAGAGAGAGAGAGAGAGAGAGAGAGAGATTATTGTTTTCTAATACTGATGTCTAGTATTAGATGGACACATTTTATAAGCTGAGAAGCCAAATAGGTCATCTCAAAATTGAGGAAATGGTTTCTAAGTAATCTATGTAATTTCTAGAAAGATTGTGTGGATGTAATGGTTAAGGTGTTCTGCTCGCTTCTCAGTCACAGGAGCCCTCTGGATGACTCTAGTTTCTTTCTTTTGGTCGAACCAATCTCACAGGAGAAGCTCAAATATTTTGGTCACCGGATGGGAAGAGAGAACCCATTGGAAAAGAGCCTGATGCTGGGAAAGATGGAAGGCCAAAGGAGACGAGGACAGAAGAGGATGAGTAGTTTGTTTATTTATTTATTTATTTAGTGAGATTTATATACCGCCTCACAGTGCAAGCACTCTCTAAGCGGTTTACACCAGTAAGCAATGCATATTTATATTGCCCCCAACAATCTGGGTCCTCATTTTACCCACCTCGGAAGGATGGAAGGCTGAGTCAACCTTGAGCCGGTGAGATTTGAACCGCTGACCTGCAGATCACAGTCAGCTAAAGTGGCCTGCAGTACTGCCTCTAACCACTGCGCCACCTCGGCTCAATTAAATGGTGTCATTGATGCAATGAAATTTGGGCAGTGGAGGAAGGAGGGCCTGATGTCCTATGGTCCATGGAGTCTTGACGAGTCGTACATAACTTTGCGACTGAACAACAATCTCACAGATTTGTTGATGGAACTGAATGAAAATAAAGATCCCTTGAGTTGAACTCGGCTCTTGCTGAGTTCATGGGTGTCAGTGTAATTATGAGCTGGGATAGCCATAGCAACAAGTCAGCCAATGGGAACTGTTTGGTGACTAAGAAACAGGATCCATTGTGAGCTATGGGAGATGATTCGGAGCCTGGGTGTGGCTTAGCTGGGCTTCAGTGGACTGTATATATGTATATAAGGATTTTATTGCTTCTATAGCTTCTGTGATTATATAGATTCTGTGGTTCTGGATTCTGAGTTCTGGTTCTGGCTTCTGCTGCATGGGTATTGTAAACATGCATCATGCTTTATATTACTGTACATAAAGAAGTTTCTTTTATACATGAACTCTGCTGAACTACTGCAACGCGCTCTACATGGGGCTACCCTTGAAGAGTATCCGGAGACTTCAGCTGGTGCAAAATGCGGCTGCGCGTGCTGTGGTGGGTGTGCCAAGGTACACCCACGTGACACCTGTACTCCGCCAGCTGCATTGGTTGCCCATCGGTCTCCGGGTCCAATTCAAGGTGTTGATCACCATCTTTAAAGCCCTTCATGGCTTAGGACCAGGTTATCTCCGGGACCGCATTCTGCCTCACACTTCCCTTCGACCGGTTAGGGCCCACAGAGTTGGCCTCCTCCAGGTCCCATTGGCTAAGCAATGTCGCCTGGCGGGCCCTAGGGGGAGAGCCTTCTCTGTGGCAGGCCCCGCGCTCTGGAACCAACTTCCCCCAGAGACCCGAACTATCCCCACTCTGCTGGCCTTCCGGAAAGCTGTTAAGACATGGCTTTTCCTGCAGGCTGAGGGTAGAGCATAATCCATTTGAGCTCACCCCAAGTATGTATGATGTTGAATGGATATTGGATGTTTTTAATATTACGGTTTTAATTTTTATATCTGTTTTTAATGCATATTTATAAATTGGTTTCTTGTATTTTTTCTGTTGTACGCCGCCCGGAGTCCTCCGGGAGTTGGGCGGCATATAAGAATACCAAATAAATAAATAAATAAATAAGTAAATAAATAAATAAATAAATAAATAAATAAATAAATAAATAAATAAATAAATAAATAAATAAATAAATAAATAAATAAATAAATAAATAAATAAATAAATAAATAAACTATTTACTTGTGTGCTGGCTGGATTGCTGCAAACTCTAACAATGGACACATCTGTCCAAATACTTTTTGGCAAGATGTAGAGGTTCCCATGACTTTCATTGAAGGTATTTTTTTTCAGCTTTCCCATCGTGTCCACAGTATTGGGATTTCCTAGCAGTATCCAAATATTAACTGGATGTGGCTACACTTAGGTTTTGTAGAGAACAATGAGAGTAATCAATGCCTGGAATGCACTACCTGACTCTGTGGTTTCTTTCCCAAACCCCAAAACTTTAATCTTAGACTGTCTACAGTTGACCTCACCCCATTCCTAAGAGGTCTGTAAGGGGCGTGCATAAGCGCACCATCGTGCCTACCATCCCTGTCCTTCTGTCCTATTGTCTAAATTTACCTATACATATTTTACTTTTGTTTATGTTTATATCATACCTGTTATCTTGTACACGTGTTGACAAAATAAATAAATAAAAATAAATAGATGATCTGCAAAGATCAAGAGGATTGATGACACTTTGTAGATGGAAATTCTTTAAGTCACCAAGGTAAAGGGACAGTGGAAAGAATGGCTGGAGGGATGGGGCGAACGAAGGCCTGCCAGCAGGGGGGCATCAAGGCAGACAGCAAAGCTAGAAGAGCCTCTGGAGATACTTTTGTGCCAATACATTCAAAATACAAGATTAACAGACCCTCAAGAAATAAATATACAAAAACTGATTCTGTGATGCCAAGGAGAAAAGCAGAAAATATTCTAGAGGCTGGGGAGACGAGAGGCTGCCCAAATTCTACCAACCTCCACCTGCCAACAGGTTCAGAGGAGGGTTTGTTCTACTGCCAGTAGACCAGGGGCATCCGCAGGAGAATCTGAAAACCAAGATGGTAACTGTGCCTATGGAATCAAAGTTGAAGTCAGCTGGTTACTACTACTGGCGTCTGTGCCATTTAAGTAAACTATCATTACAATAAAAGTTTATCTTGTTCAACTCCCTTGAGTTTTATTTATTTATTTGTGAGATTTATATACTGCCTCCCAGTGCAAGCACTCTCTAAGCGGTTTACACCAGTAAGCAATGTATATTTATATTGCCCCAACAATCTGGGTCCTCATTTTACCTACCTCGGAAGGATGGAAGGCTGAGTCAACCTTGAGCCGGTGAGATTTGAACTGCTGACCTGCGGATCATAAACAGCTAAAATGGCCTGCAGTACTGCCTCTAACCGCTGCGCCACCTCGGCTCTTAATTGAGTTTAATTCTTGCCACTGTTATAGAAGCAAGTTGCCATCACTTCATCCCAGAATTATTTTTAGCTTCACAAACTAGTTAACAACTCTGAAATATCTAGGTGGTCCCTAGTACTGATTACCTGCCAAGACATAACTTTTGAACAAACTCTCATTCAACCAAATACATGATGGTATGAAACAAGAAAAACAACATTTTAGAAACAATTTCAAAAAAGAGCCTTAATCTCTCGTATCCTGCATAAACTTCCTGAACATGGAAATTAAAAGAATGTGCAGACTCTCTTAAGTCTATATGATCCCTTTTGCTGGGGTCGTACCACAAGTAAACCCTAAATCTTTAGACCAGTGGTTCCCAACCTTTTTGTGATCGAGTACCACTTGGAGGTCCCATACAGTCGCCGCGTACCACCAGAGAAACTAAATTTCCATAATTGTACCGTTCCTTTTTTGGCCCCGCGCATCCAGCAACTGGATTCTCGGGCCGCTGGGACCAGGTGGGTGGCGTGTGGCAACAGTTGCAAATCGTTGCCAGATTATCTTGTGTTAGGCAGTAAACATTTTTGTGAAATAAAAAATAACTAACTAAAAATCGTTCATGACCCCGAAAGTGTTCGCGTACCACCTGGAAGGCCCTCGCGTACCACTAGTGGTACACGTACCACAGGTTGGGAACCACTGCTTTAGACAATAGCACCATTGTGCATTCACGTAACATACAGATAGTTCTCAAATTATGACCATCATGGAGCTAAACCATTATGATTGTAAGTCAGAACTGTCATTAAACAGGTTAGTCACATGGATTCTATAACCTTTTTTTACAACGATCATTAAGTGAAACTGGTGGCCATTAAATGAACGTAAAGATAAGGTAAAGGAAATGCCATGATTGTTTGGTGAACATCACAAACTGTAAGTTCACTAAGAGAATTCTTCGAGGCTGAAAAGAAAAGAGAGTATCTCAAAACTTCACTAAGAAAGAGAAATGGATGTTTCAAAGTCAGGATTATCTCAAAATAGGGCAGCTAGTCCTTCAATTTTGCAATCCAGAAAAAAAAAAAAGGTTCGACAATTCACTCCACTTTAATACGTTCATTCATAAATTAGGGTGGGGGGGGTTACCTATTTAGTTGCCCATTCTGAATCCCAACCCCTCACTTCTGGAAATGAAACCTAATTAAAAGAACTTTGTATGGCTCTTGCTCCCTTAATCCTGCTCTGCTCTTAAGGGCTTGGCAAATCCCTTATTCTTTCATATCACTTCCCTTTGAAGGAACAGCATTGGAAAGGGTCTCTTGAACATTCTCCTACTCTACGTGGCATTTCTAATTCAGACTTTATGTTGCAGAACAAGACAAGGATTGAAAAGCTCTAGGTTCACATCAGAAAACAGTTCTATTTCTTAGCTCTTTTATTTCCATCTTCTGACTGGCCATAGATGAAAGCTGCGCTTCAAGTTATTTTTGTTTCATGAGCAGAGGAAGGAAGGAAGGAAGGAAGGAAGGAAGGAAGGAAGGAAGGAAGGAAGGAAGGAAGGAAGGAAGGAAGGAAGGAAGGAAGGAAGGAAGGGGAAGGGGAAAGACTGAAAAGGAGGAAGCATGAAATAATGAATGTATTCCATGTTGAAAACCAAATTAAATGGAAGCTGGGGAAGCCTCTGTATTGGGTGCATAATACAATTAAAATAGCCTCCCTCAATAAATTGAACATTGTCCCCAGAATTATAATCTGGACACAAATAAAAGAGCTATAAACTATAAAGTGAGAGGAGGGGAGGGGAAAAGAACAGAGGTGGGTTCCTACCGGTTCGGACCAGTTATATAGAATCGATAGTAACATGGTGGCCTGGGTTGCTGGAACCGGCAACAACCCAGGCCTGCCACGCCCCCGAGCCAGTTCTCTCAGCGGTGCCATAGGTGCCACCATCTTGGTTTTTGCTTCTGCACATGCGCAGAAGCTTTTTTTAGTACTCCGCATGTGCACGCACATGCGCAGTGTGCGCGCGCCTGTGTGGTGTGTCCCTGAGCGAACCGACAGTAGAAGAATCTGGAATCCACCCCTGGAGGAGAGGGAAGGGAAGGGAGGAGAAGGGAGGGAGGGAGGGAGGGAGGGAGGGAGGAAGGAAGGAGGGAGGGAAGGAAGGAAGGAGGGAAGGAAGGAAGGAAGGAAGGAAGGAAGGAAGGAGGGAGGGAGGGAGGGAGGGAGGGAGGGAGGAGGGAAGGAAGGAAGGAAGGAAGGAAGGAAGGAATCTTTTGGAGTGGAATGGCTATCCTAAATCTTAATAATAATAACAACAATAACATCCACAATATCTGTCTGTAAGAGGAGCTTGATTTTTAAGTCCTGGTACTCCCCGTCCACTTGCCTACAAAATAAAAGAATAAAATAGTTTCATTTCAGCTGATGTTTTTTGATGTGGCTGACAAAAATGAGTCTTGGGATTTCTGAACTTGTCTGTGCTCTTTTGCCTACCACCTGGCTTACCTGTTTGTCAGAAATGATGGCTTGTCAAGGACTCTCCCCAGGAGCAACAGGTGCTTCAGCCAGACTTTGTGGCCATGAAAGGCACTCATCCAAAATATTCCCCTGGACCAGGATCTGCTCCACTGGTGTCAGAACTAAAAAGTTAGATGGAGTGATAGTTGACATTCCAGCTTCCGTAAATTGCTACCTGTCAGAATATCCCAGAATTTTCTTTGCTTGAGTGGTAAAAGGTAGATGTTTTGTGATTTGTTGGATTGACTTTCAGACATTGTGATTTGCCACATCTTAAGCTAGGGCAACTATAAGCGCAATCATTGAATGGTCAAAGTGCATGAAATAAGTCTACCACTAAATTCAAGACTTCACCTGGGCATGAGAATGATAAAGCTGTTCTTGACTACATATAATCCAAACTGGGAGCCTGACCCTTCCATAAAGCCTTAGTTAGACCCCACCTGGAGTATTGCATCCAGTTTTGGTCACCACACTATAAAAAAGATGTTGAGGCTCTAGAAAAAGTGCAGAGGAGAGCAACCAGGATGATTAGGGGACTGGAGGATGAAACATATGAAGAACGGTTACAGGAACTGGCCAAGGCTAGTCTAGTGAAGAGAAGGACCAGGGGAGATATGATAGCAGTCTTCCAATATTTGAGGGGCTGCCACAGAGAGGAGGGGGTCAAGCTATTCTCCAAAGCACCTGAAGGCCAGACAAGGAATAATGGATGGAAACTGAAGAAGGAGAGATTCCAGCTAGAAATAAGGAGAATTTTTCTGACAGTGAGAACAATCAACCCATGGAACAGAAGTTGCCTTCAGAAGTTGTGGGAGCTTCATCACTTGAGACTTTCAAGAAGGGATTGGACTGCCATTTGTCAGAAATGGTGTAGGGCAGTGATGTGCATGCGCGCAGCATCGAGTGCCAAAAAGAAAGCACTTCAGGCACACACGCTCGCACATTCATCTGGGAAGGGGTTGCTCAGGGGGCATGCGCATGCTGGAAAATGTACTTCTGGCAAGTCTTCTGGTTACTGCCGTGCATGCGCACATGCTGATCAGCTGGCTGGCGCGCATGCTCATGCCGGAAAATGGAAGACCAGCTCTTCCGGTTTCCGACACTGCTGCACGCACATAGGCCAGCTGATCGTCACGTGCGCATGCGCACCAGAAACACGGAAGAGGAACGGGTGATGCGCGTGCCAGGTGACATGGCTCCATGTGCCACTTTGGGCACCTGTGCCATAGGTTCACCATCACGGGTGTAGGGTCTCCTGCTTGAGCGGGGGGTTGGGCTAGATGACCTATGATGTCCCTTCCAACTCTGTTAATCTGTTAATATTATTCATCCAGAAGTTTCCACTGATACCAATAGAAGAAAATATTTATAGCTCAGGGTTGAAATGTGGGGTCTGTGGTCTTCTCTGAGCTTGGTGGTTTTCTTGCAGGCATTTCATTACCAAACTTGGTACCATCATCAGAACATTGATGATGTTAGTTAGTTGAGTAATGACGCATCTGCACGAAAACCACCAAGTTTATAGAGGATCAAGGATCCCACGGGGTAAACATTTTGGATATGAATGCTACCATAGTTTTGTTCTAACCCAGCCTTAGCAGACGCAAGAAACAGACTCCTTGTCATGAAAAACCCCTCTTTATTTACCTCTTGTGAATTAATGGCATTCACCTACCGAAAAGCCCTAGCAAGAGTCCTGCAAGGAGTTAATTGCTGCAACAGACCTTATCAGTTCCTTGCGATAATTGTAACGCTGTGAGCTCCCAGCTGAAAGGCTGCAAATTAAGTTCTGGCAAGCAGTCTTTGTTGCACGAAACACCATGAGCAAAATCTCCAGAAATACGAACTGTTGTCTCCTACGACAACCACTCCCCTTTTCTTCTATTTATTATCCAGCCAAGGAGGGGCCATTCAGCATCCACATTTGCTTTGCTTCCCGAGTCGACTCCTTGTCCTCCATTGTTCTCCTCTCCTAACAGCTCTGCACATACGTGCATTTGGAACAAGCCCCAGATGTTCTTCCTCACTCATCTCAGCCTCCAACAGCAGCTGCCTCTCTGTTGACTGGGAAATATCCGACGGCCCTGGCTCTATTTCTGCGTCTGACACAGAGCATCCATCAGAGCCTTTCCCAGACTCCAGAACTGGTCCAAGTTCCTCCCCAACCTCCTCATTGTCCGAGTCTGCTGCCAGCTCCACTGGCAGCTGGCGGGCCACAACACGTTTTGGATACCTTGAGGTTCCTTCAGATGTGCAAAAATTGGTTTGGGTTTGGAGAATCCAGTTTTGCCACCAGAGTCCATCCAACCATCAACCACCAACCATCCATGAAAAAGAATCACACCTAGCTTTTTTTTCCTTTCTTTTTTTGACCATGGGCATCTGCAAGGTTTTTGTAATTTTGGCCTTTTGGCAAAAGTAACATTGCATCATTTCTTGGTAAGTCCACCCCTTTTCTATATGCATGCAGTGTCACCATTGCATACACCAGTTTGTGTTGCAAAAGAATGATATTGCATTCTTCATTCCACTCCCCCATGTTCCACCTACCCCCACTACAATGCTTCTCTGCTTGATCTTTCAATCATCTTCTGTCTATAACATCTATATTTATATCTATATATCTCTCATCCTCATCAAAAAAAAACACCAGTGATTAATTGTATCTTGCAATACATGTGCATTGCAATAATCCAGTCAAAACATATTAACCAAAATCTATCCTCTGAGTCATGTTGGTGTACATGAGTGCATGAGTGTCTACGTTCACTTTAAAAAGAAGTACCGTATTTTTCGGAGTATAAGACGCACCTTTTTCCTCCCTAAAAGTGGCTGAAAATTTGGGTGCGTCTTATACTTCAAATGTAACTTTTTTTCCAGCCCTAACTAGGTGCTAACAGATCTTCCCAGCTCTTACCTTGCAGGTTTTTTCATTGGTACTCTCTCCAAAGAATGTTTTTCAAGCCCCAAGTCTTTGCAGGGTTTTTTTCATTGCTCTACTTGCTCTGAATAAGTTTTTTTCTAGCCGTAACCAGGTGCTATCTATCTTCCCAGCTCTTACTGGCTTGCAGGCTCTTTCATTGTTACTCTCTCCAAAGAATGTTTTTCCAGCCTCAAGTCTTTGCAGGGTTTTTTTCATTGCTCTACTTGCTCCGAATAAGTTTTTTTCTAGCCCTAACCAGGTGCTAACGATCCCAGCTCTTACGGGCTTGCAGGCTCTTTCATTGTTACTCTCTCCAAAGAAGGTTTTTTTAAGTCCTAACCAGGGGATAAAATAATGTGCTGAAGCTGACCAGACTAAGGACGCTAGCCAGATGAATACCTGGTAGGCAGATTTTTTTCCCCTATTTTCCTCCCCAAAAACTAAGGTGCTTCTTATACTCTGAAAAATACAGTACTTCTTTTTTTAAAAAAAACACCATCTCTAATTTCACAGTAGTCCTCAACTTATGGCTAAATTGGAACCACAGAATTTCCATTGCTAAGCAAGCCAATTGATAAGCTGGTCACACACATGCACATGCGCTCACACACACACACACACACACACACACACACACATTTAGCAACCCATTTGTCATGGTTGTTAAGGAAAACATTGCAGTTGTTAAACAACTCTGGCTTCCTCTATTGGCTTTGCTTGTTGGAAGCTGCCTGGAAAGGTTGCAAATAGCAATCCCATGACCTCGGGACCCTGCGAACATCATAAATGCATCCTGGTTACCAAGAGCCCGGATTTTGATCACGTGACCATGGGAGACACCACGATGGTTGTAAATGCAAGCACTGGTCATAAGTCACTTTGTTCAGTGCCGTTGAAACTTTGAATGGCTGCTAATAGTTGTAAGTCGAAGATTACTCGTAGGCTGCAAAATCTTACAATTCCATAGATTTCTGAAATAAGCTGGCTGCAAGGCTCTCTGAGCACGGGATAATTATTTTGGGACATGTAAAGACACAATTAGAGCACATTCTTTGAATTTTCTCAAGAAGGACAGCTTCAAAACCAAGTTGCTGAATTGCTGGTACAAAGTATTCAGCAGTGAGTTGTGGAGGGGAAGGGAAGGGAAGGGAAGAAGGGAAGGGAAGGGAAGGGAAGAAGACTGCAAAGGATGAAGCATAAAATAATGAATGTATTCCATATTGAAAACTAAATTAAATGGAAGCTGGGAAAACCGCTGTATTGGGTGCATAATAAGATTAAATTTTTTAGATATATTATTAGAGTTGGAAGGGACCTTGTAGGTTATCTAGTCCAACCCCCTGCTCAAGCAGGAGTTCCTACACCA
Source organism: Diadophis punctatus similis (assembly GCA_023053685.1). Lineage (NCBI taxonomy): Eukaryota > Metazoa > Chordata > Lepidosauria > Squamata > Dipsadidae > Diadophis > Diadophis punctatus. The sequence continues at coordinate 72,572,950 of JALIGW010000005.1, forward strand.
TTTGAGACAGATGGCAGTCCAGTCTCTCCTTGAAGGTCGCAAGTGTTGGGGCTCTCACAACCTCCGCTGGCAAGCTGTTCCACTGGTTGATCGCTCTCACCGTCAGAAAGTTTCTCCTCACTTCCAGGTTGAATCTCTCCTTGGTCAGCTTCCATCCGTTATTCCTTGTTTGGCTTTCTGGGGCCATAGAGAACAGCCTGACCCCCTCCTCTCTTTGGTAGCCCCTCAAGTATTGGAACACTGCTATCATGTCACCCCTGATCCTTCTCTTCGCCAGACTGGCCAAGCTCAGTTCCTGCAACCGCTCTTCGTATGTTTTATTTTCCAGACCCTTTATCATCCTGGTTGCTCTCTTCTGCACTTTCTCTAGAGTTTCAATGTCTTTTTTGTAGTGTGGTGACCAAAACTGGATGCAGTACTCTAGGTGTGGTCTGACCAAGGCTTTATAGAGTGGTACTAGTACCTCTCTGGTCCTTGATTGTATCCCTCTATTTATGCAGCTCAGGACTGCGTTGGCCTTTTTGGCTGCTGCTGCACACTGCTGGCTCATATTTAGTTGGCTGTCTACCAGGACTCCGAGATCCCTCTCGCAATCGCTGCTATTGAGTGTGGTTTCACCCAGTTTGTATGTGTATGTTTGATTCTTCTTGCCTAGGTGCAGAATTTTACTTTTCTCTGTGTTAAATTTCATTTTATTGGTTTGGGCCCAGTGTTCGAGTCTGTCGAGGTCCCTCTGGATTTTGAGTCTGTCCTCTGGGGTGTTTGCTACTCCCGCCAGCTTGGTGTCATCTGCAAATTTGGTTAGTTCTCCTGCTATTCCCTCATCTAGGTCATTTATAAAGATATTGAAGAGTACTGGGCCTAGGACGGAACCTTCTGGTACCCCACTGCTTACTTCTCTCCATGTGAACTTAGAGCCATTGAGGACTACTCACTGGGTATGGTTGGTCAGCCAATTGTTAATCCATCTGGTTGTGTACCTGTCTATCCCGCTTTTTTCTAGCTTATGAAGGAGTAGGTTGTGGTCTACTTTGTCAAATGCTTTGCTAAAGTCCAGGTATATTATGTCTACTGCATTTCGCTGGTCTACTAATTTGGTCACAGTGTTGAAGAATGAAATGATTAAAGTTGCTTCCCTCAATAAATTGAACATTGTCACCAGAATTATAATCTGAACACAGATAAAACAGCCATAAGTCATTTCCAATGCTAAGTCAAAAGCTTTCTTGTGGCAATTCTACTCAAATAAAATTTGTTGAGTCTTCTGGATGTTTTTTTAGAGACTTGTCTGTTAATAAAACTAAACCGTTCTTTTCATCTGATCAGCCCAAGCAGGAAATTAATAGGGTCACAATTAATTCAAAGCACCTTATATGTGCTATAAAGGACAGTGCAATAGAAATGTGAAACTGTCTTGATTTTTTTGTCTGGGAAAGGTCACAGATGGTTTTTGCAATGGTGTATTGTTAAAACATCTCTCAAAGACCATTGATGGCAAGGCACTGAGATTGCTTAATGAAAATGCTGGACAGAAATGAAATTAATTAAAGAGGAAAGTCTATTACAGAAACGACCACTATAGAAATAAGGGGATTTGCTCCCATTTAGTGGCTGGCCAGGTCATGGACTTTCTATTTAATAGCTAAGATAACTCTCTCTCTCTCTCTCAGTCCTTGACATCATCAAAAATTGGGCTGAGAGGTCATGATATTTTGAGTGTGCTTTTCTTCCCAGAAAAAGTAAGCTTATCAACTAGATTTTGCTGGGCCAAAGAACCATCCAAAGAAGCTAAATTCAGCCAATAATTTGGTGAGCTCCTGGTCTTTCGTGTCTGACGCAAGGCCTAGTCTGTCATTAATTCATCCAGGGGATGGTATTGCCTTTCCAGCAGGGGAGTCAAAAAAGTCAAAATGGTGATTGGAGCTTCACCAGCGGTGGGTTGCTCCTGGTTCGGCCCGGTTCTGTGAACCGGTAGTAGTGGCGGTCTGAGGCTCTGCCCACCCGCCCGGGACACTACTGCACATGTGCAGAAGTGGTGCGTGAACCGGTAGCAACGGGTTTTAGAACCCACTGCTGACCTTCACCCCCTTTTTACATGCAACATATCCCAAAGCAAAACAGTTGTTCAAATGCCATTATAATATATAACTGATTCTGATCAAAGCTTGGGGTTTTTCTGAACTATATGTTGTGAGATCAAATAACTCCACCTTTTGACCGTTCTGTTGTTAGAGCTCCTAATGCTACAATAATTATGGGAAAAATATTGCCAGATTATTCATTGTCTCTGTATTTAAATTCTTAAATCCTGATATTTTACCATCTTGGCACTGGTTTGAAACAAAACAAAGCAACTGAATTGATACAAGATTGGAGAGCAAACCACTGCCAAAATCTAAAACCCGAGCTGCAAGTATTTTCTATTATTTTAAATTTTACAATCTTCTCCAATTCCTTCTGAGTAAGACTCCTGTCAAATGGTAAAAGCAGAAGAAATCCGTAAAAACCTGCTTTTCTTCATTTACAATGAGGTCTGGTGTGTTGTGTTGTGTTCTATCTAGACCGTGTAAAATCTTTACTGCTATTATTTAGATTTAGATTTATTATTAGAGTTGGAAGGGACCTTGTAGGTCATCTAGTCCAACCCCCTGCTCAAGCAGGAGTTCCTACACCATTTGAGACAAATGGCAGTCCAGTCTCTCCTTGAAGGTCGCAAGTGTTGGGGCTCTCACGACCTCCGCTGGCAAGCTGTTCCACTGGTTGATTGCTCTCACAGTCAGAAAGTTTCTCCTCACTTCCAGGTTGAATCTCTCCTTGGTCAACTTCCATCCGTTATTCCTTGTTTGGCTTTCTGGGGCCATAGAGAACAGCCTGACCCCCTCCTCTCTGTGGCATCCCCTCAAGTATTGGAGCACTGCTATCATGTCACCCCTGGTCCTTCTCTTCGCCAGACTGTCCAAGCTCAGTTCCTGCAACCACTCTTCGTATGTTTTATTTTCTAGACCCTTTATCATCCTGGTTGCTCTCTTCTGCACTTTCTCTAGAGTTTCAATGTCTTTTTTGTAGTGTGGTGACCAAAACTGGATGCAGTACTCTAGGTGTGGTCTGACCAAGGCTTTATAGAGTGGTACTAGTACCTCTCTGGTCCTTGATTGTATCCCTCTATTTATGCAGCTCAGGACTGCGTTGGCCTTTTTAGCTGCTGCTGCACACTGCTGGCTCATATTTAGTTGGCTGTCTACCAAGACTCCAAGATCCCCTTCGCAATCGCTGCTATTGAGCTATTGATGCTATTGTCTGCATAGTGTCCGTTGGACATGAGTCAAGAATGATGTTATATTGGATCACAGGGTTTTCTCTTTACTCTTTCCAGTCTAAACTGTGAATAACCTTAATGCCACAGTTAATACCACTTTATAATGCCTTAGTAAGGCCACACTTGGAATACTGCATTCAGTTTTGGTCGCCACGATGTAAAAAGGATGTTGAGACTCTAGAAAGAGTGCAGAGAAGAGCAACAAAGATGATTAGGGGACTGGAGGCTAAAACATATGAAGAACGGTTGCAGGAACTGGGTATGTCTAGTTTAATAAAAAGAAGGACTAGAGGTGACATGATAGCAGTGTTCCAATATCTCAGGAGTTGCCACAAAGAAGAGGGAGTCAAACTATTCTCCAAAACATCTGAAGGTAGAACAAGAAGTAATGGGTGGAAACTAAACAAGGAGAGAAGTAACTTAGAACTGTGGAGAAATTTCCTGACAGTTAGAACAATTAATCCATGGAACAGCTTGCCTCCAGAAGTTGTGAATGCTCCAACACTGGAAGTTTTTAAGAAGATGTTGGATAACCATTTGTCTGAAGTGGTGTAGGGTTTTCTGCCTACGCAGGGGGTTGGACTAGAAGACCTCCAAGGTCCCTTCCAACTCTGTTGTTATTATTATTATTATTAACCTTTCTTAATATGCTATATATTCCAGATCTGTTATAGTAGATACAGACACTCACAAGCTTTAATTCTGGCATTTGTATCATTTTAGGAATAACTACCAGGAAGAAAAAAAAAACTAGGTAAGGCAGAAAATAAATAAGCAAGTTGGCAGAACATGGACTCAAACTGACCCCATTGAGTGACCACTTTAAACATTAATTATTCCACATATTTAGACTGTAGCCCTACACAGTTACCCTGGAATAGGTGCTGCTGAATTGTGAATAAACAAACATAGAACTGCAATGTAAGACTTCCAATCCTCATTAGAAACACAGCATTTTCAGAATTCACGAGTTTTGCCTGGGCCTCAACTATTCACTGGGAGTGAACACAGCAATTCTTCTGTTTAGAAAGAAGAGTGGCTTTAAGTACGTCAATTATTTGGCCATTTGCGCATGTGTTCCTGAACTTGGGATCCTCACAACTCGAGATTATTTAACGCAAAAGAGGTATGGCATCCTGCTTTCCATAAATTGCTATGATAATCCATTTCACAAACAAACTTAACTGGGGGTAAGACCGAAGGAATTTTGCAGAAGCCGTGAGAGTTTCGAACCAGATACGTCTTCCCATTGAATCCAGGTTTACTAGCTTTAATGTTTTAGTTTCAACCAGCTCTGTTATTCTATTAAATGCACCTCAGTTGCTGAGCTCTCAACATGTGGTTACACAATTGTGAGGGGAGAGGTGGCTGTCAGAATTTTGAATCTGGGTTGTAAGTATTTTTCTCTTGGCCTGTCATAACTTCAAATGGTCCTTAAGTGATTGGTTGTAAGCAGGGGTGGGTTCCTAATGTTTTTACTGCCACTCTGTGGGCGTGGCTTATTTTGTGGGTGTGGCTTGACAGCCATGTGACCGGGTGGGCGTGGCTTCTCGGACTGCTGAAGGGAGGGGAATGGAGATAGCTCCTGCCGCCTGTTCTTTCAGCGTCTCATGCGCTCCCTCAGCCATCCTCCCCTGCTTGGACTCACTGTGGGGTAGGAAGGCAGCGTATGAGCAGTGCCGGAAACTCAGCTTCTGGGCATGCGCAGAAGAAATTTTTTTAAAAAAATTACTTTTTTTTTTCAAAAAAATGGCGGCGCCCAGGCACCGGCAACCAACCGCACTGGTACTGTGACATCACTAGTGGGCCGCTACCGGTGCTATAGAGTGGACCGCACTAGTAGGAACCCACCACTGGTTGTAAGTCAAAGACTACCTGCTTAGAGATGATGGCATATGTCACATTAGAGAAAGGCACCTAAGAATTTTACTGTGGATTCTCTGCTAGATTTTTATGACCCTAGCACAAAACATCTGAAAAGATATATTTCATAAATCACTGTAGAGCAATGTTATTGATGTCATTAAGAAACTGGCAGTTTGAGAAGTGCTATTTATTCACTGATTGCTCAATTATTTTCTTGGTGAAAATATAAGAGAGGTTTGTAGGATCAGGACCATATGCTAATTTGTAGCACAGAAGAATTATTCAATTCCCTCTAAAAATTAAAATACAGGAGTGGTTTACCAGGGCGTTCTCAGGCACAAAGAATCAGAAATATATATATCGTTGCAGTGAAGATTTATTGCACCAAACTATACACAAGGAACTAGTCAACTAAAGTTCAAGACTAAATTGGTGCCTGATTGGGGTCAACAGAATTCAAGAGAATTTGGACTTGAATTGTTTGTGGCAACATAAGAACTCTAAGCCAGAGATCTTCAAACTTGGCAACTTTAAGTCTTGTGGGCTTCAACTTCCAGAATTCCAGCATAGCTGGCTGGAGAATTCTGGGAGTTGAAGCCCACAAATCTTAAAGCTGCCAAGTTTGGGGACCCCTGCTCTAATCCACCCCCAGCTCTGCCTAATCTTCTTCTGCCTTTTTTTTTTGTGTCTTCACCATTGTCATTGAAGTGTTGATCTGCATCTGATTTATTCCTTAATCAGAGCCATTTGATATTGACCTGGGCTTATGAAACACAATTTTGCTCCATATCTATCCAGAATTTAGATTTGTATTATTAAGGGTGATATCTGTGGGATGAACTGTTTAACAGTAGCACCCACAGGAATGTTGCTTTTCAATTTATTTATCAGTTTTGGAAATGTTGATTTTCACCAAAAAATATGGAAATCAGATCTGATTCAACGAAGACAAAAGTGCTTTATTCACTTTGTGGGTAATTGCTTTTGGGATTCTGTTGAATAGAAAATGAAAAGTTTTAAATAGCACTGAGGATTATAAGAGGTTTTTGAACAAATGATTGATTCTATTTAAAGAGAGAAAGAGAAACGGCAGTTCCCCTTTTTTCCAGCGACTGGTTTAGGAATTTTGTCAAGCATGCCCTTAAAATAGAACTTTTTACAAACTGTTTTGAAAAATAAAATCCACTGAAGGAGGAAAGACTCCGTAAACAAACCAACCAGTATATTTTCTACTACCAAGACCATCACCTCCACTATTTCTCTTTTATTCACACTTGTCTTTGAATATCATGGAATTTATTTCTCAATAGAGATCCATAAATTGATATTGCGACCAAGTTTTCTTTTGCACACCCCAGGGGTCAAAGCAGGGGAGAGTTTATTTATTTATTTATTTATTTTGTTATTCTTATATGCCGCCCAACTCCCGAAGGACTCAGGGCGGAGTTCTGGTTACGTTCGCTACCGGTACGCATCGCGAGCATGCGCGGAAGTGAAATCACATCCCACCATGTAATTTCACTTCCGCGTCTGCTCAGGACGACATTACAAGCCGAAACACAGCTGAGGAGCTTCTCAGCTGTGCTTCGGAGGAAGAATAAAGGTCAGTATTCACACAAGGGCGGGTGGGAGGGCTTTTTCCCGACAGCTCAGGACGCGGAGAAGCGCCAAAAAATGACATCATCACCGGGCTCCTACCAGAGCTGCGCTCCGCACCGCACCGGTAGGAACCCACTACTGGGTCAAAGGTCAAGATGGCAATCGTGACAGTGTGGTCAAAGCTCCACCTGCTTTTTTACCCCAAAGGTGCTTTTTTTCCAAAAGGCAACTTGACCAAGGGTCCCCAACCCCCGGTCCATGGGCCAGCACCGGTCCGTGGCATACCAGAAACCGGTCCGTGAAAACAAGCAAAGCCCCATCCACAGGATGCAGGCAGCACATGAAACCACACCCCCTCCGGTCCACGGAAAAGCCTCTCTCCATGGAACCAGTCCCTGGTGCCTAAAAGGTTGGGGGCCGCTGAACTAGGCTTTCTTGGGTTTTGCCTTTGAAAATGTTTCACTTCTCCTCCTATTTCCTAGAACAGTGGTGGCGAACCTATGGCACGCGTGCCACAGGTGGCACACGGAGCCATATCTGCCGGCACGCGAGCCGTTGCCCTAGCTCAGCTCCAGCACTCATGTGAGCGCCGGCCAGCTGATTTTCGGCTCATTCAGAGGCTCTGGGAGGGCATTTTAGGTTTCCAGAGGGCTGGCGGGGGGCGTTTTCGCCCTCCCCAGGCTCCAGGGAAGCCTCTGGAGCCTGGGGAGGGCAAAAAACGGGCCTACCAGGCCCACTGGAAGTCGGGAAACAGGCTGTTTCCAGCCTCCAGAGGGCCTCTGATGGGGCCGGGGGAGGCCATTTTCGTCCTCCCCAGGAATTGAATTATGGGTGTGGGCACTCGTACGTGCGTGATAGCGTGCGCGCACACGCTTTCAGCACCCGAGGGAAAAAAGGTTCGCCATCACTGTTCTAGAACCAAAGAAGCTTGTTGGATGAGAAGCGAAACATTTTCAAAGGGGGAAAAAAACCCAAGAAAGTCCAATTGCCTTTTGCAAAAAGCACCTTTGGGACAACCATGACTTGGATTGTTGAGAATCTCCACAGATGCCTGTTTTTTATGTAGGTCACGCATGTAACACATATGGAAATGAGAAAGAGCTTCCATCACACCATCACAGCCATCATCCTCTATTTCGTGACCACACTGCAGGAAACACTGTTTTTGCATTAAGTTCTTTACTCCTAGTTACAGTAAGAAAGCATGCATGAGATTATATACTGCTTTACTGTTTCATTTAGTTCACTACACGCACGCACACGCACGCACGCACACACACACACACACAAATAAATGTTAGAGAAAGAAGGAGTAGGAAGATAACATGCATGACAGTATCATCGTTCCAGGTAGATTATTTGTATTTCTATTTGCTTATTTGTCAAGCATAAATGATTATAAGCAAAGTACAAACAGTAAAACATGATTGAATATATATGTAATATTACAAGCATGAATAAGAGTAAAAGAGGTATAAATATATGGGTACATTAGGACAGGAACGGTAGGCACGATTGTGCGCTTATGCACGCCCCTTATTTGGAGATTATTTGGAGTTGTAAGAAATACAATGTAATGTTAGCATTTCCAAAGTCATAGAATGCTATGATGGGTGGCTTTTATGTTCAGTTGTGAGGGCCACCATGTGTCTTAACGACTGAGTGAAAGCTTGGTTTGGTAACGACGTGAATTCAAATTTGCCACAATTTTTATTTCTTTGTTTCTTTGCTTATATTTCCTATTTCCAAACCGCTTAACTTCCTTTTCTTTTCCCAAATAGGAAATAAGAAATATAATTAGGTCAGCTTTCCTTGGGTATGCAGGACAACCTTACCGCTTTAGTGCTGCTCCTTCACACTCTGAATGAAACAAGATTGTGATATTCGATCTATGTGATATAGATGGATTGGGATAGGCGTCCCTGGTTAGAAAAAAGGTAATGGAACGTGTGTCATAATGTCATTGTGTAATTCTCTTGAATTATGCAATTTGCATGATAGTGCATTGCAGGGGCAGGTTCCTCTTACCATTTCCTACCGGTGCGCTGCGTGCGCATCGTGACATTTTGCGCTCGCACTTGCTACGCTCGCGTGCGTGTGTCCCCTAACGCAATTTTGCTTCAGCGCATGCGCAGAGGGATGATTTTCCTTCTGCGCATGCTGAGAAAAATTGCCGAAAATTAGAAAAAAAGATGGCGGCGCGCACGGACCAGCAAAGACAGCACCAGAGCCATTGTGCCAAAATTGCGCAATCAGCGGACCACTACCGGAGCAGAGCTCCGGACCTCACCAGTACGAACCCACCTCTGGTGTATTGAGACCCCAGAGGTCATCAAGGCTTGAACTGAACACCCATGTGGGCTTGAACTGGGAAAAAGTAACCTTGATAATATGATAAAGGAAGCCAGTTTGATATGGTGGTTAAGACATCAGGCCTTAACCAACCAGGAGACCAGCGGTGGGTTGCTCACAGTTCGGCCCGGTTCTGTGAACCAGTAGCAGCGGTGACGGGAAGCTCCGCCCACCCGCCCAGTACGCCTCTGCGCATGCGCAGAAGCATCACGCATGCGAGCATGCACGCAAACCAGTAGCAACGGGTTTTAGAACCCACTACTGCAGGAGACGGTAAGTTCTAGTCCCACTTTAGGGACAAAGCCAGCTGGGTGACCTTGGGCCAGTCATTTTCTCTCCGCCCTAGGAAGGAGACAATGGCAATCCACGTCTGAAAAACCTTGCCAAGAAAACTCCAGACAGACTCCGCGAATCGAGCGTGATTTAACGGAAGAGAACAACCCCGATAATAATAGTCTACAAATTTCCAGGCACATCGGTGCAAACCCCATAGAAGAAACCTTGTACGAACAACAAAACCTATGCGTCAGCCAATTCTACGCCCTGCCCTCCCCCCCCCCACTCCAAAGCCTTGACACCTAATTAAAAGGCCTTGTCCCTTATTTGCAGAAGATCTCATTATTCATGCTAGGAGAGGGGACAGAATACCGCTAATAAAATCAGCCCTCCCTCTGGCCAGCCCGGCAATTACAGTGTGAATTGCCAGGGAGAGGATTAAATCGAGGGCTCTCGGGTTGGAAGGGGAAAATGATAAGCCCAAACTCAAGAGCAGTAAAACAGCTGTTTGGACTCTCTGCACCTGCTAGTGAACAGGCTGGGGGTGGGGGTTGGGTTTTTTTTTTGCCTCCAGACCTAAACAAGCTATTGTCTGTAACTCCCGCCTCTTTTTTTCATGGAGACTCCCAAGCCAGTCTTGAAAAGCCCAGCCAAGCCTTCCCACTCCAAGTTGTGCTTTAACAAAAATCTAGTAAAAGAAGCTCATCTAAAGAAGAGAACCCTTTTCTCAAGGAGACCTGGACTCAAGAACTCAACGTAGGTCCATCAAGTGGGGGATGAGAGGGCCCCCTCTCCTGTTTTTAATTCAGAGGCAAAAGATGACGCTGGATCTGATCTCGGCCAACTTTCGAGGCACACAGGCAAAAGGAACCGCGGAGGGGAAGCCTCATGAATGAAAAGAAATGGGGCAATTCCCCCCCCTGCCTCTCCCCGTTTCATGCTTCTAAGTCCTGCCAATCAGCCTGAACTCAACGCAACGTTGGGAGAATAGCAATGAGAGTCTCCCAACAATCAAGCACACTTTTTTAAAAAAAAAAATCCGTTTGAAGATGCAGAAACTTTTGCAGGCATCTCCACTCGCCAAGTAAACTGGAGCTCAATTAGAGGAGGAAAAAAAAAGAAAGAAGGAAGGAAAGAAAGAAAAACTTGAGTTGGGAGAAACTTAAGAGGATTTTTAATTAGCCCAAATGTGAAGGTTGTGGGTTTTTTTTTTTTTAATTAGGTGGCTGAGCTACAACGTTTGTTTTAAAGCCAAAGATGTAACTTTGCAAAACCTGGACACAACTTTTCTCTTTTTTTTTTCCCTGCGCGTACTTGTCAGCTACTTGTCTCAAAACCATATTGAGCATGAGGCCTTGAGTGTACAGGCCATTCCAAAGAAGATGGACTAAGAAGCTTTTAAATATATATATATATATATATATATATATATATATATATATATATATATATATATATATATATATATATATATATATATATATATATATATATATATATATATATATATATATATATATATATATATATATATATATATATATATATATATATATATATACGTATACCAGTGCCAAAATATGAAGTGGCATAACTAATTGGCTTTGAAGGCTGTGCAGCTGCATCCGCTAAATAGATGCAAGAGCCAATCCTCTATTATGTAGGGACTTTCTTGATGTTGAGCAACAAATGTGCACCCTAAAAAGGAGGGCTTAGGTGGAAGCCAAAACAATTGCAGGGTTTCTGAACCCCACAATCCAGATGTGTGATGAAGTTTTAACTCCTATGAACCTTGCTACTCTGGACAACTGACATAAAACTATGTGGTTCAGAGTCATGTGCGTAATCAGAAGTGAAACTAGGAAACGTTGGTGGCTAAAAATCTCCCAGCAATCGCAAAAACAAAACTTTGCACATAGAAAAGTCTTTGTTGCCAGGAATAGAGTTCTTTAAGAATTCTGGTGGAATCTATTCCTGGCAACAAAGACATTAAAATATTTTTAATTGAAATAAAAATTTAAAAGTCATTGGAGGATTGCAAAAATAAAATACCAATTTTCAATAGCACCTTTGATTGGAAGAATGACTCTAACCCCCAGGTCATTAGAAAATAAGCAATAGAAAATAAATATTATATTTTTTTAAAAAATATTTTGCCCAGAAAAATAAGTAGACAAAGCGTGCCCCTTAAAAACACAGGTATGATCAAAAAAATCAAAATGACAGCTGTAATAGCAATAGCAATAGCACTTAGACTTATATACTGCTTCATAGTGCTTTACAGCCCTCTCTAAGCGGTTTACAGAGTTCAGCATATTGCCCCCAACAATCTGGGTCCTCATTTTACCAACCTCAGAAGGATGGAAGGCTGAATCAACCTTGAGCCAGTGAGATTTGAACAGCTGAACTGCTGAACTAGCAGTAGCCTGCAGTGCTGCATTTTAACCACTGCACCATCCCGGCTCTTGACGTAACACACATTCAAAGGGATGGAGATATATTAACACCATTGCAGCCACAATCCTGACTTTTTTTTAATCATACCTTGTTGGTATATGTCAGGGGTCAGCAACCTTAAACACTCAAAGAGCCATTTGGACCCGTTTCCCACAGAAAAGAAAACACTGGGAGCCACAAAACCTTCCTGTGCCTGACTATTTCCTGAGCGGCCACAGAACTAGCATATGTAGTTGAATTAAACGTTCTGTTTTCTTTTGAAACCTTTCTTTTCTTGGATTTATCCAAGGTTGGCTTACCAGGGGTCGAAAAGCTCAATAAATCGCATGCCGGCAGGTATCACATTGGCAGTTGTGACGCATATTTTGAGCAATAGGGAGCCACAGCAGATGGATGAAAGAGCCACATGCGGCTCCAGAGCCGCGGGTTGCTGACCCCTGGTATATGTCAATGGAGATTCTCAGTCATCCAGGTCATGGTTGTCCCAAAGGTGCTTTTTCAAGAGGCAATTAAACTTTGGTTTTTCTCTGAAGATGTTTCGCTTCTCATCCAAAAAACTTCTTCAGCTCTAACTGGATGGTGGGGAATGGAAGGATTTATATTCCTTGCAGACAGCAGGTCATTTGGATTCTTTTAGAGAGTCGTTGAGGCCACTTGGAGGCTTATCTGTGTCCTCAGGGTCACCTGAGTGGTGCAAATGGGTGTGGAGCCTTCTTGGAACTGCTGAAAGGGCTGTGTTGTAGACTGGAGACAGATGACAGGGGGAGAAGGATCCGACACCATCTATCTCCAGTCTACAACACAGTCCTTTCAGCAGTTCCAAGAAGGCTCCACACCCATTTGCACTACTCAGGTGACACAGATAAAGCTCCAAGTGGCCTCAACAACTCTGTAAAAGAATGCAAATAGCCAGCTATCTGCAAGGAATATAAATCCTTCCATTCCCCACCATCCAGTCAGAGCAGAAGAAGCTTCTTGGGTGAGAAGCAAAATGTCTTCAAAGAAAAACCAGAAAGTCCCGTTACCTCTTGAAAAATCACTTTTTGGGTATGGTAGAAGGAAGGAAGGAAGGAAGGAAAGAAGGAAGGAGGGAGGGAGGGAGGGAGGGAGGGAGGGAGGGAAGGAAGGAAGGAAGGAAGGAAGGAAGGAAGGAAGGAAGGAAGGAAGGAAGGAAGGAAGGAAGGAAGGAAGGAAGGAAGGAAGGAAGGAAGGAAGATTAAAGAAGCAATTCCACCAGCTTTCCTTCTAAGAAATTGTGTTCTGTGATTAGCAATGCTAATTTGTTTTATCACATAAAACAAAGCCAGTCTGGTGTAGTGGTTAAGGCATCAGATTAAAAACCAGGAGCCTGGGAGTTCTAGTCCATGCCTTAGGCTCAAAGCCAACTGGGTGACCTTGGGCCAGTCATTCTCTCTCATCCTTAGGAAGCAGGCAAAGGCAAACTATTTGCAAAAAAAACTTGCCAAGAAAATTGCAAGGAATGGTCCAAGCAGTTTGCAGGAGTCAACCTGGCTTGAAGGCACAATATGTAGATATGTCCTATCACAATATTTGCACGACTATGCAGAAGACCAACAATTGCACAGACATAATAGCTCAGTAACACGAGTAGGGGGAAATTAGCTACTTAGAAATGTTTCACATAATTGTACAGAAACAGAACATCTGAACGGCCTGATCAAAGCAGTCAAAACAGCTGGCATATCTGTCATTTGGGAAGGGGCTCTTAATTCTAGGAAGTCCCCATATCTTAAAGTTGCCAAGATGAAAACAACTGTCCTAGATACTCCAGGAAAAAAGATTACCTATCTAAAATAACTATACCTTTTTGAATGATTCAGGACAATTATGATAGTTGACCAACATAATACTCACATGTAGGGAATGGCAATTGTTGGAAGAATTTTTATATCCTGTAGAGTAAGACTTCCCATCCTTGACACCAAAATAGAATAGAATGGAGTGGAGTGGAGTGGAAAGGAATAGAATAGAATAGAATAGAATAGAATAGAATAGAATAGAATAGAATAGAATAGAATAGAATAGAATAGAATAGAATAGAATAATGGAATGGAATGGAATGGAATAGAATAGAATAGAATAGAATAGAATAGAATAGAATAGAATAGAATAGAATAGAATAGAATAGAATAGAACAGAGCAGAACAGAACAGAACAGAACAGAACAGAACAGAATTCTTTATTGGCCACGTGTGAGTAGACACACAAGGAATTTGTCTCCGGTGCATAAGCTCTCAGTGTACATACAACAATGATGATAGATCATTATCATAGTCATTGTAAGGCCCATGGACTTCAACTCCCAGAATTCCCTAGCCAGCCATTAACTATCAAAATAGTTAATCAGGCTAATTTTCATGAAGGGATTTGGCTAGCCAACCTATTGATTCTTTCCTTCTTCAGTAGAGTTTCCCAAACTTGGCAACTTTAAGGCCCATGAACTTCAACTCCCAGAATTCTGGGAATTAACTATTTTGATATATATTGGCTTCCATTATTTCTGTGTGTCCGTTCACCAACTGCTAGTTAGAGTCAGAGGTGAGTTCCTGCCGGTACGCTCTTACCTGTTGGTCGCCGCAGAACCGAAGAAGCTGGTGGCGTTCACAGCGCGGGGCTTCCCCCGCCCGCTTTCCCCCGCCCGCCTGGACACCGCCATTTGCGTTCTTTTGCCCTCTGTGCAAGCAGAATGCTTTGCGCATGTGCAGAGGGCAAAAGAACGCAAATGGTGGCGTCTAGGCAGGCGGCAGAAAGCGGGCGGGGGAAGCCCCGCGCCGTGAACACCACTGGCTTCTTCGGTTCTGCGGCGACCAACAGGTAAGAGCGTACCAGCAGGAACCCACTTCTGGTTAGAGTCAAATAAGTCATTGAAGTGGCATGTACTTGTTTCTCTATGCTATATGAGAGCTAGTTCTGTATGTTGTTTCTATATGTTATATGAAAGCTAGTTTGATCTAGAAGTTAAGGCACCAGGCTAGAAAGTGGGAGATTGTGAATTCAAGTCCTCTCTTAGCATGAAAGTCGGCTGGGTTCCTTTGGGCCAATCATGAGGAGACTGTGAGTTCTAGTCCTGCCTTAGCCATGAAAGGCAGTTGGGTGACTTTGGGCCAGTCTCTCTCTCTCAGCTCACCTCACCTCACAGGACTGTTGTTGTGGGGAAAATAGGAGGAGAAAGGTGTGTTGGATATGTTTTGCTGCCTTGCATTATTTGTAAAAATAATAAAGGCGGGATACAAATAAATAAATAAAAATAAAAAAATTTACGCTCGTTCCACATTTATTATTTGGGAATATGGATTTCTATCATCTCTCAGTTCCTCTGCCTTTTTTCCCCTTCTCTTATGCTGCAGCAGATTCAGGGAACTCTTGATAGATAAATACAACTTCATTTCTTTACCTTTTCAAAATAAAACTTGACAAGTTCTCTTCCTCCCACCGAAATGGAGATCTTCTGGCATTGGCGGATGAAGTAGGAGAGGGACGTCTGCCACTTCGCTTGTTGGAAAAGAATGGTCTTTAATTTAGATGTTTAAGATTTTCAAGTAAGCCGCGTTGGGCATTGCACTCATCCTGAAAGGAGATGCTTAAAACATCGCTGTGCATCTTTGCAATTAGTTTTAGAGTCCTGAAAAAGTCAAGCAGCATTTCAACAATTACTTTCTTTTTTCCTTTCTGTTAAAAAAAAAAGACCAAAAACAAAGGTTCAAGGTATACATCTTCCAAACAGCTTTATATAATTAATAGACAAAATGAAGTATTTCAACGTACTTTCATTTGTATCTCAGATGAAAAACAGCTTTGAGGATGATGTTCTTCTCAGATTCTTTTTTAATCTTAAAATAAGAAAAGCAGAACCCCCATAAAATTAAGGGTTCTTTAGAACTCAATTTCAAAAATCCTGGCTTACTGATCAGATTAACAGAATTGGAAGGGACCTTGCAGGTCATCTAGTCCAACCCCCTGCCCAAGCAGGAGACCCTTACATCTGCCTCTACCTAGGATCGAACTCACAACCTCTTATCTGGTTATCCATGGGTTATTATATTCCTTAATATTTAATGTTATTTAATTAATGATATATTATCAGAGTTTACCATGAGTTGATTTGCCCTTTAAGATTTTCATCCATAGGATCCTTCCCATGGTTGAAAATGAGTAGGGGGTTGGATTAGAAGACCCCCCCAAGGTCCCTTCCAACTCTATATTTTTTCCTCAATAAAATTTATTTGTTTTTGGTCTTTCAACATCTCATGTCGTGAGCATTTGCTTTCTGAGTTTCATACATCCATACAATATTCTTAACAATATTTCTTGTTTTTTAACAAAATTACAATTCATTGTCATTTCATTTTCAATACATCTCTCACATTTCTTTTCCTCTTAATTTATTTGTGAGATTTATATACCGCCTCACAGTGCAAGCACTCTCTAAGCGGTTTATACCAGTAAGCAATGTATATTTATATTGCCCCCAACAATCTGGGTCCTCATTTTACCTACCTCGGAAGGATGGAAGGCTGAGTCAACCTTGAGCCGGTGAGATTTGAACCACTGACCTGCGGATCACAGTCAGCTAAAGTGGCCTGCAGTACTGCCTCTAACCGCTGCACCACCTCGGCTCTATATCTGTCTTTAGTCTTTTTCCCCCCTTATGTCCCCCCCCCTATTTTAATTCCAACAAACAAAGATGTGGCATGATTCTCAGTATGTATCATCCTGATATTATAAGGCACTGAAGCTCCAGGATAGGCTAACTTTAAAACATTGATCTTAAAATTAGGTCCTCTTTCTTGATGCTATCATGTTAGCAAAGACCAATAGCCAATGCAGCTCTTTTAAAAAAAAACTCATAAAAAGATTAGCATTATGTACATTAGTGTTCTGCTGTTATAATATTTGTCCATTCTCACCATGAATGATGGCTAGTCTTCTGCTCAGGGAACATATACCGTATTTTTCGGAGTATAAGACGCACCGGAGTATAAGACACACCTTAGTTTTTGGGGAGGAAAATAGGGGGGGAAATCTACCTACCAGGTATTCATCTGGCTAGCGTCCTTAATCTGGTCAGCTTCAGCACATTATTTTATCCCCTGGTTAGGGCTGGAAAAAAACCTTTTTCAGAGGAAGTAGCAATGAAAACAAGCCTGGAAGAGTTGGGAAGATCGTTAGCACCTCGTTAGGGCTGGGGAAAAAAGCTTCGAAAAAGCTACATTCAGAGTATAAGACGCACCTAAATTTTCAGCCTCTTTTAGGGGGGGAAGGTGCGTCTTATATTCCGAAAAATACGGTATTCTGCAAGTTCCTTTCTGGGACTCTACATTTCCCTCTAATGATTAAAATTGACTTTGTATCATAGGAGACATCCAAACAGAATTAACATTACTTAAATAAATTTTTTAAAAGGGAAAACCTCTGAACTGTTCCTCCAGGGAATTCAAAACAAGCCTTATTTACATGTTCAACACACCAGCATCAGTATCTAAACTTCTCTCACATATTAAGGCTTGCCCTCGAATCATCCAAGACCACCTGCAAACAAAATTTGGGACAAATTTCAGCCACCAGATCACAATCTTCGCTTTAGATTTGTTCTTCTCAAAGACCAAACTAATATCTCCCTCCCTCATTACTTATTAAAAGGAAACTGTCCTTCGTGTTTCTATCTACAATCTCATTAACCATTCTATTCAAATAGATTTAATTCAGTTAGTTGACAAGGATGAAGATACTTAATGTTATCATTTGAATCTAACCTGATCTTGAATGAAAGCAACAAAAAAGAAAGAAAATGACTACTATAAATACCATCTTCATTTTTTATACATCCTTTTTTTCTGGAAAAACCTTATTATTATGATTAACGTAATAGACAATAATTCCTTCCTAAAAATATAGATGCTGCTCTGGATTTATATCACTGTTACTTATGGAAAGATAGGCTAAAACGACATCAGATCTCTTTGTGCTGATGGTATTTCCATCGTTTCCTATTTCCAGGTGAGAAAGCTAAATTCTCAGTCATGAGTTTATGGCAGGTCTGTGCTGTTTAAAGCTCAAGATTCCTGCCACCTAAACAATGAATAATCTGAGGAGCTATTTAAAGGGAAATTTGAAACTACACATTTCCGATATAACTTTGGACAGTCATGTTATTTTGGCACTCCAAAAACCTTTTGGAAATTGCAGTCCACATTTTGTTTACAGGAAAGAGATGTAAAAAGATTCACCCAAGCTCAAATAATTTGAAATGCACCTATGCCGGAAGCCAAGAGTTTCTTCCTACGTACCTATTCACCCAGTGAGTAATTCCCTTTTGAGTAAGCAACTTTATGCAAAGTGGAACAAGAAATCAAAGGAATAGGACACCAAATAAAATAAAGGATAAATGGGATTTAAAAAGGAAAGGAGCTAGAGTTATTAAATTAAATTAAATTTACCGTATTTTTCAGAGTATAAGATGCACCTTTTTACCCCCCAAAAGAGGGTGAAAACTTGGGTGCGTCTTATACACCGAATGTAGCCTCACCCAGCCACCCCCACCCTTTGGCCTCTGCCTCCCAGCAATTTACCTCCTTGCAGCAAACAGCACAGAGCCTGATTAGCCACTGATTATCTGCCTCCCGACACTCAGCTGCTTTATTGAAATTGCCGGCAAGCCCACGTGCTAAAATGAAAGTGAAACTAAACTAAACTAAAGCTGCATGGAGTCAAATTGTTGGAGGGAGAGGCAAAGATAGAATCTTATTTTCTTGTGCTAACTGGACTGTGCTGAAACTGGCTGTTTTTTGCTGCAAGAAGGTAAGTCAATAACTATAAATGCCTATAGAATGTTCAAATTATTAAACTTATTTTTAAAGATTGTTTTATTATTGTTCTAGACCAGGGGTCTCCAACCTTGGCAACTTTAAGACTTATGGACTTTGCTGGCTGAGGAATTCTGGGAGTTGAAGTCCACAAGTCTTAAAGTTGCCAAGGTTGGAGACCCTGTTCTAGACAACTTAACAAAATGAAGAAGCTTTTTAAAATAAATGCTTGATCTGAAGATGCCCAGTGCTATTTTATCTTCTTTTAAATAGCAGAGAATACTTCCAGAAAGCCACATCAATTTTAAAGTATAATCTGAAATGTCCTGTTTTAGTATTAAGTATTAGTATTAAAATAAGGCAGCTGAATTAAACCCTGACTTAGTTATGTTAGGAATAGATCTGTTTAAATAATTGGGAGGAGTTAGTGTGATTACATTTAAGAAAACTTTCTGGGATTAATATATTGCCATAATGTACATTTCTCCAATTCTTTGCTATTTCTATGGGTCAGGCACACATGCACAGAAATACACAGCAAACAGTGTATATCATCTGTGCTGTTTGCTGTTTGGCAAATTGCTTAGAGGCAGAGGCCTTTTTTCCTTGTTTTCCTCCCCCAAAACTAAGGTGCGTCTTATACTCCGGTGCGTCTTATACTCCGAAAAATACGGTATATCAATGCTACAGAATAGCAGAGTTGGAAGGGACCTTGAAAGTTTTCTAATCCAACGCCCTGCTCAAGCAGGAAACCCTATACCATTTCTGACAAATGGTTATCTTCTTAAAAACCTCCAGTGTTGGAGCACCCACTTTGCAGAAATTGGTATGTCTAGTCTAGTGAAAAGAAGGACTGGGGGTGACATGATAGCAGTGTCCCAATATTTGAGGAGCTGCCACAAAGAAGAGGGGGTCAACCTATTCTCCAAAGCACCAGAAGGCAAGACAAGGCAAGACATATCAGACATTAACACAATTGAGAATGTCCAGAGATACTTCACAAGAAGAGTATTACATTCCTCTGTTCACAACAGAATACCTTACGAAACCAGACTTGAAATTTTGGGACTTGAAAATTTAGAACTATGCCGCCTTCGATCTGACCTAAGTGTAGCTCACAAAATTATCTGCCACAATGTCCTACCTGTTAACGACTACTTCAGCTTCAACGGCAATAATACACGAGCTCACAATAGATACAAACTTAATGTAAACCGCTCCAAAGTTGATTGCAAAAAATTCGACTTCAACAACAGAGTGGTCAATGCCTGGAACACTTTACCTGACTCAGTAGTTTCTTCCCCAAACCCTAAAAACTTCAACCTCAGATTATCTACCATCGACCTCACCCCATTCCTAAGAGGTTGGTAAGGAGCGTGCATAAGCGCACAATCGTGCCTACCGTTCCTGTCCTATATATTCCCATATATTCATACATCTTTTATTCTTATTCATGCTTGTACTATTACATATATATTCAATCATGTTTATACTTTGCTTATAATCATATATGCTTGACAAATAAACAAATACAAATACAAGAAGCAATGGATGGAAACTAATCAAGGAGAGAACCAACCTAGAACTAAAGAGAAATTTCCTGACTGAAAATAATTAACTAGAGGAATGACTTGCCTTTAGAAATTGCGGGTGCTCTATCACTGGAGGTTTTAAGAAGAGCCTGGACAGCCATTTATCTGGAATGATATAGGAGCTCCTACTTGAGCAGGATGTTGGACTAGATGACTTCCAAGATCCCTTCCAACTCTGTTATTCTGTTTACTTTTTTCTTTTAAAATTATGTCCATTTTCCCCCAAGCTTCCCTCTTGACCAGAGGCCTTCAAACTTGGCAACTTTAAGACTTATGGACTTTAACTCCCAGAATTCTGAGAGTTGAAGTCCACAAGTCTTAAAGTTGCCAAGTTTGGGGACCCCTGCTCTTGACAGTATAAAAATGATCTTTCCCACATTCAATACTTCTCACCATCCTTGTATACTGTACTTCATAAATAATCAAACAAATGCTTTTAGATTTTTATTTATTCCTTTGTCATGTGTCATCGTGATTAGATTTATACTTAAATCATGTAGTTAGAACAGACGTTTTCCCTTCGGGATTACATTTATTCATAATGCTGCACAATTTTTCCAAAAACTCAAATCTGGTTTTTTTATTGTCAACAGCCACTAGAATGTAATACACAACTATTCCCAACCTACGGGTTCCTTCTTTGTAATGTTTCCTCAACAATTAACTAGATGACACCAATTCTTACTTTTTAACCTTTTCATTCATAATTAAAACTGTACTCTGCATGCATTCATCAATTGCATCCATCAATTGCATTCCACCTATTACACTTTGCTCTTTCACAAACACACAAAATATTATTTTTCTTTCTTTAATCCCATTTAATAATTCATGCTTAGTACCATTTTGTCCTCTTGGAATGTAAGAGGTCATAATCTTCCCTATGTCACAATCGTTGCGTAGATATTTATCTCCACTACCCATTAGATCTAGTGCATAATATAATAGTGATTTTTTTTAGTAGAAATGGACTATTTTCTTATCACATCTACTTTTGCAAGAACAAAAGCAGATAGTTTTAGTAAATTTGGCCAACAATACCTAGCTTTAGTTCAAACATAACATAATTCTAGAGACAATTTGCTTGCCCTTTATTCTCTTGCCTACTGGCTATGGCGATGCTCAATCATACAGGTCGTGGTTGTCCCAAAGGTGCTTTTCAAAAACCAACATTTTTCCCCTTGAAAATGTTTCGCTTGTCATCCAAGAAGCAGAACGGAAGAAGCTTCATGGACAAGAAGCGAAATGTCTTCAAGGGGAAAAAAACAAGAAAATCCAGTTGCCTTTTGAAAATAAAGCTTTGAGTTCTCTTGCCTAGGTTCCACCATCCAGGAGACACATACAGCATTGACTAAATGCACTCAAGGTGCCCCCACAGAAGTAAATTGTGACCAAAATAATCAATGTATTGTAGGTATTAGAAGAGCTGAAGTGGTGCAGTGGTTAAATGCTGCAACTGCAGGCTGACTGCTAGTTCAGCTGTTCAAATCTCACTAGGCTCAAGGTTGACTCAGCCTTCCATCCTTCCGAGGTCGGTAAAATGAGGACCCAGATTGTTGGGGGCAATATGCTGAACTCTGTAAACCGCTTAGAGAGGGCTGTAAAGCACTATGAAGCGGTATATAAGTAAAGTGCTATTGCTATTGCTATTTAATGCACCCCCAAATCCTATTCCTTAGAACAGACACCTGTGGGAACACATGAATTGCTGTTGCTAAGGAAACCTTCCTCATTCAAGAACCTTTGTTACCAAGGTTACAGCTCCGACTTGTTCTTGAAGCACCATCGATTGATCTGCCTGAAGACCTCTTCCCATGCGATGAAATAAAAGTTTCCATCACAAATATTACCTCTTTATATCCTAAAAATACATTGCCGTTGAAAAAAAAATCTATTCATTCGCGGGAACTTGTTAAATTTTCTCTCCCGTGGGGAAGACGATGGTGAATCTTGGTTAAACCAGGAGCAAAAAAAAAAAAGGATAAAACCGCATAAAATGGTGGAAGACTAAAGATCACTTTAAGTGTTCTATGAAAAATGGTGTTTGTTAGTTGAAAGTGTACTTTGATGTAGCACCACACTGTGCTACTTGGATGAAGAGAAGAGTCTTTAAAGACAATATCGCTGAGAAGAATCCACCAAGTGAGTCCATAGTTTGAATTAGTACGGTAATCCCACATGGATCAGTCGGCACAGAACAGTGGTGATTAAAGGAGAGAATAAAATATGAAATGTGTACATTTGAGAGAGAATGAGAGAGAGAAATAGAAAGTTACAGCTATAGAAATATATAGGTTTTTCTTACAAAGTGATCATCAATCAACTCTAACTTTGTCAATCATTGTCCCTTAGAAACCGTGGTTGTCTTCTCCTTTGGAGGTCCACTTGCCCACCTCTGTCATCTGAAGCCCTCCAACGGCTACAGCATCGATTGTGTGAGCCAAGAAATAATATAAGGCTCTCCTGGTTCTTGAGGTCATAAGTGGAAACCGGGATAAGAAAGGGTCTAATCTCGGACCATGTTCTTGAAAATGTGAAAATTGCTTCTTTCAATAAAGAAAGAACTTCTGACTTCTGGGAGCTGCAGATTTTTGCTCAAGTTTAGCTTGTTAACAAGACGCGACAAACTTTATCCCATTTTCTCCTTACATGGTTATCTATCTACTGGTATAATCCAGCCCAACCAAGACATGTGTGCAATGTTAAGAACTGGTTTTAATCAGGCTGGTAACATTTTGCACTAAAACTATGATTTGACTACTGCCCTGGAAAAATTAACACACTAAGAGTTGTCAACCTAATCTTGCGTAGCTTCTTCCCTGGCAATATTACTCTGCTAACCAGAGCATACAAAATATTTGCCAGACCAATCCTTGAATACAGCTCACCTGTCTGGAACCTGCACTACATATCGGACATAAATACAATTGAGAGAGTTCAGAAATACTTCACAAGAAGAGTCCTCCACTCTTCTACTCGCAACAGAATTCCTTATTCCACCAGACTTGAAATTTTAGGCTTAGACAACTTAGAGCTACGTCGCCTTCGATCTGATCTAAATGTAGTTCATAAAATCATCTTCCACAATGTCCTACCTGTCAATGAATACTTCAGCTTCAACCGCAACAATACAAGAGCACACAATAGATTCAAACTCAATGTAAACCGCTCGAAACTTGACAGCAGAAAATACGACTTCAGCAACAGAGTAATCAGTGCCTGGAATGCACTACCTGACTCTGTGGTTTCTTCCCCAAACCCCAAAAACTTTAACCTTTGACTGTCTACAGTTGACCTCACCCCATTCCTAAGAGGTCTGTAAGGGGCGTGCATAAGTGCACCATCATGCCTACCATCCCTGTCCTTCTGTCCTATTGTCTAATTTTTACCTATACATACTTTGCTTTTATTTATGTTTATATCATACCTGTTGTCTTGTACACGTGTTGACAAAATAAATAAATAAAATAAAAATAAAATAAATACATCTTCCTCAGTCTTGAGACTTCCTCAACCATCAGCAGTTTGAAGAGCAGAGCTTAGTGACAGTTCCATGCCAACATATCCAGATGCCACCAAACATCCATTGTACTTTTGAATGGTTGCTAAGCGACCGGTCATTGAATGAGGATTATCTTAGATAAGAGATGTGATACAGGAAGAAGAGATCATTTCTTGTAATTTAAGAGATGGTGGAAATTTATTAAAACAGTTTATAGTTGTAATGAAGGTGGGAAGTCATATCTTCATATATATTTTATTTTTCTTTCTTGGTGTTGATGACTTCTCCATTCTAAGCCCCACCTCAGTCCTAGTCATGTAATCCACAGCAGAAAGCATGCAACTGACCCAGGGCACACCTACACACTAACCCATACAGATGCAACCTCAGGGAGAACAGAAACGCACAAACATTATTACATACTGACACAACATGTTACAGGTAGTCCTCGGTTCGATTAGTGACCATTCCAAGCTATGACAACACTGAAAAAAAAGTGACCTTTCTTGCTACAGTTGTTAAGTGCATCATTGCAGCTGTTGAGTTAGTAACACAGTTGTTAAGTGAATCTAGCTTCCTCATTCTGACTTTGCTTGTCAGAAGTTCCCAAAAGCTGATCGCATGACTCCAGGACACTGCAACTGTCATAAATATGAATCAGTTGCCAAGGGTTCCAATTTTTATCATGTGACCATGGAGATGCTGCAATGGTGGTAAGAGTGAAAAATGGTCATAAGTCACTTTTTTTCAGTGCTGTTATTTCGAACAGCCAATGAATGAACTCTCGTAAGTTGAGGACCACCTGTAGATCGTATCACAGCTCCTGTGATGTATATGACCTTTTATCTGCCAATTAAATTAATCTCTCCTGAGTGCAATTTGCTACTTTGGAGGATAAAATTTCACACAACCAGGCCGATGAATTTCCTTTCTTTCTAGCCTTGGCACATTCAGTCTCCCTATCTGGAGATCAAAGCTCCCTCTAGAAAGTTGGTAAATAGAATATTCCAGCTTTGATGCAAGCATGACTCCCCTTGAACACCTATACCATGAGACGGACGTGTTTCTTTTTGGCAAATCCATGTAACAGACACGTAACTCCGTCCACTGAACAATGACTGGCAAAGAAGGGCAGATTTCAGAGAGAACTTAATGAAAATATTTCCCTTTGTTCTTTCTTAGAGCTATTACAGGGCTTTTTCTGGGGGTGATGAAGGATCTGTTCTCTCCTCCTCCCTCCATCTTCCCCTCCCCTTTTACAACTCCCACAACTTCTAAACTAGGCTTTCCAAAAGCAGGTAACCTATAACCAGATCCATTGTGATGCTAAAGAGTTCTCTTTAGCTGGATAGCCTACGATTCCCTACGATGACCTTTCGCTCCTGGGAAGTCCGTTTTAAATTCAATCCACGGTA